>CANSZD010003120.1:0-107500 GCA_947648045.1 Beta corolliflora | reverse complement strand
AAGAACTTAATATATATTTAATACTCCATTTGTTTTATACACTCCAAGAATCCGTGCTTTTACCGACCGTCTGAATCGGTCGGTAAAACACGCAAAACGGTCGGTACAGCAATTACCGACCGCTAAACAGTCGCTCGTTGGCGGTCGTTAAACTGCTCGTTGGTAATATCAAATTACCGACTGTTTAACGGTCGGTAAACTATAACCTACCGATTTCTTACAATTACCGACCGATCTTTCTCCGTAGGTAATTACCTACTGTTGTGCGGTAGGTAAATGCGGTAGGTAATCACCTACAACTTAATTGTTGGTATTTACCTACCGATCCTGTGGCCGTCGGTAATCTGAAGATAACGGTAGGTAATTACCAACCGTTTGATAAGTTTTACCGACTACTTTTGTTAAGTTGGACAGCGTATTTAAATGTGTAAGCCTACCGTTATGCGTTCGGTAATTTGCTGTTGTTTTCTTAAAAAAAATTATGTTTACCACAATATAAACTAATTTTCCATTGCATAACAAAATAATAGGTTTGTTACAACCTATATTAAACATCATATTCTTCACGATATAGATCTAATAGTAATTCCAACAACCTAAATTAAACATCAGTTTTCTCAAAATATATATTATACTAATAAATTAGTCGCATGAAAGTTGTCCAAAAGGCTATAAGTCTAAGTACTACAAGGAAATCCCGATCACGTGGGTCACGTGGTTGGGTGAAAAGGAAAGTACCTCCACACTGAGTCATCATTTGAGAATACTCTTCTATTGTCGTCTTCATCTCCTCCATATATTTCTTTGCCTCTTCCCTTTCCTTTTCCGCTTGGAGACGCTGTGTCTCCCACTCATTTCTTTGCCTCTGAAATTCAGCTTGTTGATCAGCTAGTTGTTGTTGATATTGCTCCACGGTAGTTGAAAGCTGAGAAAGCAAAGAAGGCGTGTAGACACTAGAAGAACTACTAGTGCGGGTTGATGATTTTTTGTAAAGTAGATCACCACTTGTACCTAAGCCAGGAATCAATCATTTTTTCCTCCCACCCACTGTCTCAAAGTATACCTCATTGGGATCTTTGTTGACTCCCTTCTCTCTATACTCATCCATTTTTATATCATAATCATCCTACATCAAATAGACAAGTTTAATATACATACATAATATTTCCAGAAAAAAATAGATAGAGTTTTGTTTAAATTTAGACTACAAAAAAATGAATATGTATGTACTTGCAAACATGCAAAGTGCAAGAGAATCCTATATTCCATCTAACAATTTAGACTAATAACTAATCAACATCAATCCCATAATTTTTCACAAACTATATAACTTCAACAACATTATAACTCAAAACTAAAAAACAAAATGTTCATATTTCTTACATAATGAAACAAGTAAATTGTAAACTAATTTAAACAACGAACGTCGAACGATATGAAAAATAATGAAGCTCTAATGCTTAAAATACTTGCATTTCTAGAAAAAAATAGTCAAAGTTTTTATTGTCTTTTGGACCAAAAAAAATAATTTCATGTCTACAAACATGTAAAGTAAAAAAAGATACTATATTTCATCTAACAATCTCTCCAATAATCCAACCAACCATTCATCCAACCAATCATCCAAAGAACCAACCATTCATCCAAAGAACCATCCAAACCATCTAAATATTATATTTCATCCAACCAACTATAAGAAAATATTATATTTCATCCAACCAACCATCCAAATATATATGTAATTTGTTATTTGATCAAATTTAGTTTACTAACCATGATTTGTTTTGATTTGGACCCAATGAGTTGCTTGCCTTGACCTGGTTGTCGTTCCTTTGAATGCGTCTGCAAGTAAATATCAGCAGCTTTTGGCAAGACTCCTCCATTTTTTGCAGCCTAGTTAAAAAAATAATCAACTTTATTATTATATTATAAGTATGAAATATCCAACTTATGAATGGTTACTAAAAGCAATATACTTACCATCCTTCTTGCATGCTCGGCCGTAGAAATTGAACCTTGACAATGTCCAGGTTCCACAACACCTTGCATCGATCCTCCTCTCTTGTTCTTTTTCGCTTGTTCTCATTTTTTCTTAAACTCATCGTCTTTTGTTTTTTGCATAAGTTGTTGGTGTACTTGCTCTGGCATCCATATTGGTCTTACACCTTTTTTCTTCGATGTCACCCAATGGTGCAAGTTTTTTAGTCTTTTAGTTGCTTTGCGTTCAAAACCTTCTCTTACCTGCGAATCCAACTCCGAACGCCAAGAGTATTTACTTTGTATCATGCAAAGATTAGAACTAACTAAATATTTATAGTCTTATATGTGATAGAATAAAATTAAGTTAAAGTGTTAACCTTGAAAAGATGAAACCAATGATCTTTTGTTGATTGACTTGTTGCAGTCCAATTTCTACTTCGCTCAAGGTAGTACTCTTTGAAACATTCCGTAATAGATCGAGTGACTTTGTTATTGTCAAACCTTAGAAAGAAAAAAAACAATTACAATACAACACAAAATTTGTAAAATAATTACAATAAAAAGCTAATAACATTAAGAAAGAATTAGCATGCACTAAGATGAATATTATAAACACTAAGATGAATATTATAAACACTAAGAAAGAATTAGCATGCACTAAGATGAATAATATAAATTATAATATGAAACATAATGGATAAAAATTATTTTCTACCATAGCATAGTAGGGTCCAATTGATTGCTTGTAGAACGCGCGCCTTCACCCTGTTCCTCTGTGGTGACAATATCATCATTCGATGGAGGAGTCTCGCCCTCATGATCATTCCCCGGATGTGGCGTAGACTGGCCTCCTGAAGCTCTCCCTCGCCCGCTAGAAGATGATATATGAAATAACTTTAGTCAAATAACACAGATTAGTAGAATGAATAATGTAGTATAAACTTTAAAGTTTTTTTTATATCAAATTTAAGGATAAAATAAGAATCAATTTAAACTCCTTAACATATTATATAATATAAAGTGAAAACAATAAGAATTATAAAACCAATTATTACTAAATCCACCAAACATAATACAATGTACCGAAATTTAGAAGTTCATAGCACACTACAAAGTTTAATGTATGATTCACGGCGTTATAACTACATAAAATCAAATGAGTCTAAATCTTCTTCCGCATCATCATCATCATCATCAAAATCTTCGAAGATCTCATAATCTTGTGGATCATCTTCATCACTATCATCCTCGTCGCCATTATCAGAATCACTACTATCATTAAGCATTATATCCTCGTTTTGTTCTTCTTCCCCGTCAAAATCATAGTCTGGAATCTCATTTGGAGCACAAAGAGTTGAAGGAACATCACTTATCTCCTCTTGAAAGAATAATGAGTCCACTGGATCTTCAATTGAAGACCTTGCCTTAGTCTGAAACACTGCCCACCATTGCACTCTACCCCTACTTAAACTAGGATAAGGGGCATAATAGACTTGGCTAACTTGGTATAATAGTACAAATGGATCATACTTTGGGTACTTCTTACTATGATTTATTTCAATGAGTTTGTATTGTTCATGTACATTTAAACCACTCAAAGAATCCATCTAATTGCACTTAAATAATATCGTCTTGTAGACTTCCAATGGACCATGGTAAACTAGTTCAATTACTTCCTCCAAAATGCCATAGTAATCAACTTCCTCGTGACTTTTAACACACACTTTATAGTTCATAGTTGATTTGTGTTTGCCATACTCATGTGTTTGAAAATTGTATCCATTGACGAAAAACTGATTCCATGACTTCATTTGTCTAACGGGACCCATTGCAAGAGCATGAACTACATCGATATTAGTCCCCTCTTGTAGTACCTAATTTCATAATGTAGACATATACATAATTTGCGTTAGAAAAACCATTCATTTAGTTAAGACTTATATTTTATTAATTAAAAACTCACATGGTTTCTGAACCATTTAGGATACTCAGCTTCACATTTGCTCCAGATCTCATCCAATGACATGTGTGGATGTGTCTCCAATATATGTTTTTCAAAGATCCTATTATTATTTACGAAAGCACGATTAAAGATGTTTTTAACTAGTTAACATCACTTAGGCATGAAAAACATTTTTACCATTCATATTTGCTTAAGATACCACTGTTTGCAAGAACATAAAGGTGTGCACGATCATACTCTTTATCTTGCAAGAAGCGTAAACGGCCGTTGGTAGATGTACGCCCACAATCCACCCTAAACATCACAGGAACATGTGGATCATGATGGTTTTCAATGACATGAAGTGACGTTTCTACCCAAATCTCTTGTTTTAGTATCAACTTCTGGTTGGAAGTAATTCGAACAAAAATATGATATTTCCTCACATATGTATGCATTGCAAATAGAACCCTCCACACGTGCCTTGTTTCCAACCTTACGCTTCAAGTGATTGAGAAACCTACCAAATAAATCAACATGTAGATATCGATTGTGAAAACTTCGTCATATTAGAACTTCATTCTTAAAAGAAAATATTTTTACTTTAAAATTTCTTTGTTACCTTTCAAAGGGATACATCCACCTATATTGCACTGGACCACCAACCTTAGCTTCATAAGCCAAAAGAATTGGCAAATGCTCCATCGAGTTGAAGAATGCAGGAGGAAATATCTTTTCAAGTTTGCACAAAATTTCAGCTATATTTTTATCCAAACGATCCATATCATCAACTTGGATAGTGGATGCACATAAGTCACGAAAGAATTGATTGATCTCAGTAATTGCTTTCCAAACATGCAAAGGGAGCAACTCTTTCAAAGCAACCGGTACTAACCTCTCCATAAAGACATGACAATCATGACTTTTCATTCCAAAACGCCTAGATGTTCGAAGATCAACACATCTACTCAAGTCACATGCAAATCCATCCGGGAACTTTAAGTCACGAACCCATTCACATAAGACCTTCCTTTGAGCCTTGTCAAGTGCAAAAGGGGCTTTTGGCATGATTTCGTTTCCTCGTTCGTCGTAGGTGAGCTCTAACTGTCGACGCTTACATAGACACTTCAAGTCTTTTCTTGCACTAACAGTGTCTAAAGTTTGGCCTTTCACATCCATCACCGTGTGTATAAGTTGATCAAAGAAGTTTTTCTCAATGTGCATGACATCCAGGTTGTGTCGAATAACCAAATCTTTAGAATAAGGAAGTTCCCAAAAAGAACTTTGTTTAAACCAACCCTTTTTAGCTTTCTTCAAGATTTTGAGAGCTTAAGGGCCATCAGTGGCTTTAGGCAAGTCTTTCACACATTTCCACATATCATCTCCGGACATCATAGGTGGAGCCATGCCATTTTCCACTTTGTTTTTGCGAAAAGCTGTTTTATTTTTACGAAAAGGGTGATCATGTGGAAGAAACTTCCGGTGGCAATCAAACCATGAGACTTTATTGCCATTATCAAGCCAAAATGCCTTAGTTTCTTCCATACAATATGGATAAGCTTTTTTCCCAGCAGTAGCCCATCAAGACAACATACCATATGCAGGAAAATCACTTACGGTCCATAGAAGCGCTGCACGGAGCATGAAATTTTGCTTTCATGAAATATCATAAGTCATAGCACTAATTTCCCACAATCGTTTGAGTTCTTCAATTAATGGTTGCATGTAGACATCTAAATTACCCTTTGGATTCTTAGGACCGGGAACTAGTAAAGAGAGGAACATGAAAGGCTTTTTCATACACATTGATGCAGGCAAATTATATGGAGCAAGAATTACAGGCCAACAAGAATATTGTCCTCCAAACTTACCAAAGGATGAAAAGCCAACAGTGCACAAACCTAATCGAACATTACGTGTCTCAGAGGCAAAATCACGTAAAGTGGTATCAAAATGCTTCCACGCCTCACTATCACTAGGATGTTCCATAGTACCCGGAACCCGATGATTTTTGGCATGCCATGTCATTTCCTCTGAAATATTCTTCGTCGCATAAAGCCTTTGCAATCGGCGTGTGATAGGATAATATGTTAGGACCTTTTCTGGAATAAGCTTGCCTCTAGGAGTCTTCTTGTTTGCGATCACACTCACATATACTACACTTGAGTAAATGTGCGTCGCCTTTCCAAAATAGTATACAACTGTTACGGCATGCATGTATCTTCTCATGTGGGAGTTGTAAGCCTTTAAGAACTTTCTTTGTATCATAGAAAGTTCAACTCATTTGGTTGTTATTTGGAATCGCTTCATTCAATAAAGATGCAAATCCATCAACACACATGTGTGGTAGATTGTACTCACACTTCAAAGATGTTATTCTTGATGCCATCTCCAAGACAGATATTTTGCTCCCTTCGTACAACGGGCTATCGGCAGCTTTAAGGAGCTCAAAAAATTTCTTAGCTACGTCATTTGGCTCCTCTTCGACATTATTTGTTTGCTCATCGTTTGGATTTTCTTCATTATGTCCAAGAGCATCAACAATCATGTCTCGATAAGGATTTAATGGCTCCGATGGGGGTTCGTCAACAGTTTCCCAGTGACATATCCAATCAAAATAGTCATTACAAAATCCTTTTTTATAAAGATGTTCTCTAACTATGTCAACATCAAAGAATCGTTTGTTGTTACACCGAAAGCATGGACATCTAATTTTCTCAGCGTCTTTGAATTTATGATTTTGTTGTGCGAATTCAATAAAATCTCGAACTCCATTCACAAACTCAGTCTTGAGAAAGCGTTCCTCAAGCCTATCATACATCCAACTACGCTCTCTTCGTTTCGTGATACTCAATTCTACACATCTCAATTAAAACAATATTACTAACAAACTCTAAAATCAATATCATTTACTACATTAAACTTTATTCACGTCAAAATGAACATAGAAGTATCACACATTATGTTAAAAATCACAAGTTATCCGAATAAGTCAAATTAAGGTAATTTTACCCTGATATCAATTTTTACATATACCACCATATTAGTCTATCATAATTACAAAGATCCAGGAAAAATAAGAATTTATACTTATATACTTACATAAATCTATAATATATTAATATGTCAAAGATAGAATTGATGATGTAGGGGGCACAGAGACATGAATGCATATGGGCCCTATTACTTTGAGCACTATGGATGTGGAACACTGATACTCAAAGTTTTTTTTTTTGAAGGAAGTATAAAAAGTTTCAACATACTTCTATCATGGTACATGCATCCAAATAGTGGTTCAACAATTGTTTATTTATCTCTTGATAGTTGATACCAATATGCAACATAAACTTGAAAACTATGCATCAAGCTAGCAATAAAACTAAACAATTTGAATGAAAAAAAAACCCATCATCAACATACGAGTGACAAAACATAGCTCTTTTTCCATCAGAACTCATTAAATTGTTAAGATACAAGACTAAGTTTTGAAAACTAAGTTTTGATAAATTATCTCCTGTTATTATGGAGCACAAATGATTTTTTAAAAATAATCTTGTTATTCAGATGGTTGGATTATGGAATCATAAAGGGATTATGATCTACAAAGTCGAACCTACTATGATTCATCCAAGAAGACCCTGAAAGAGGAAAGAAGAGAAGAAAAACCTGATGTGGTGGGCGCAACAAAATCCACGTATGGTGGCTGTGTAGGTGGTGGTGCCGGCGATATTCGGCGTGCGGCGCGACGACAGTAAATGCGCGTGCAACTAGAAGACGGTGAATAAGAGAACTGTAGATTTACAATTGAAATTCAAAATAAATAAAAAAGCAGATGAATGTCGCGAAATTAAGAATTAGGACGGTGAACTTACCTGATGATGATGATAGAGGAGAAGGAACCGGCGACGGCAGCGTGAAGATGATGATGATAGAGGAGTGGGAGACGTCGGTTTCTCCAAGGCAAACGTTAGGGTTATTTTTTTTATTACTGATAGAGTGAAAAGGGCAACATCGGAGTTTAAAAATATGAAATTAATAGTAGCAATTTACAGTCCGCTAGTCGGTCGGTACTATTAAAAAGCGGTCGGTATTTACCAACCACATACTGAAGCTGTCGTCCATGCGGTCGGTAATTACCTTCGACTATGAAGGCGGTCGGTGAAAATAAAAAACAGACGGTAACTAGCGTCCTATTTATAAACGGTCGGTGTTTCGATTAATAGCAACCAAGAAACGCAGCGGTCGGTAAAAGACCGGATTCTAGTAGTGATAAAAACTACAATATAAATGTTTTATATTAAGTTTAACCTAAATTTATTTGGGAAAATTGGTCTATATGACACCAACTTTAACTTAGGTGCAGTGAGCGACACGAACTAAGGCATATAGCTCTCACAACACGTATTATGATAATGGGTGCACATACTAACACGAGCCTCGTCGAAAGCTGAAGATTCGCGTAATCTTCTTTATTTTATTATGTTTTTGATTTTGATCTATTTTTTAATTCCTCATATGACTTTAGCCGACAATCTAATTTGTGCAATCGGGGATACCCATTACTTGCTTACTTTAATGAGTAAGGTAATATCAATCCACTTACTTGAACAGGTAAGAATGAACTTGAGACATGTGTGAGAAATAACTCAAATGAGGGAACTAAAAATTGGCTAAATTCAAAAGTATAATAATATAAGAATACTAAGTATCTTCTCCAACGTAATTTTGTGTAAGCCTCGTGTTAACGTGTGCATCGGTTATCATAGTTCATGTTATGAAAGCTAGCTATGCGCCTTAGTTGTACTTTGTAATGCTCAAGCTATAATTGGTATCACATGTATTAATTTTCTATTTCAAGTTTGTTTCGCTTTCTACCTCATATCACATAATATTTTAATTGATTCTACCCGTTACATGTAGGGTTTGATAAGGATATAATGCAAACGCCATGCTGTGGTTTAAGCAACCATGAGGCTGATTCGAATTCCCATATAGAGTGTGGAAGTAAAGGAACCATTGTTTGTGAAGATCCTTACAAACACCTGAATTGGGATAGCATGCATTTGACTCAACATGGTTATCAGATTATGGCAGAATTGTTGATCAAACGTATTAATATTTTTGGCATCTCCAATACGGTTTGATTTATTATTATTTTCACTATATGTAACTTATATATTTGGGACTAAAATTATTCCACCCAAAATTGTTCTGTTTCAGAGTAATTGTTTTTATTGTGTATCGAATCCATATAGGTGCTTGTAAATTAATAATGTATGTATGCTATATAGTAGTTGATATGAAATTTAGTCATTAGTCCTTCATAAAATTTCTTCTTTTGTTTGTTTTTGTTTTAGCTTCATTGCTTATAACGCATTCTTAATTATGTCGATCTCTGGTTTTTGTTGATTGATGTGTATCCTGTTGGGGTTGCTACAAGTGATAGAATGGGAATTAATGCTGAGTACAGGAATTATATAAAAACAATGATTTTGGTATGGGCGATGCCTTGGGTCAGTTCCAATTATCAAATATATTACAATTATTTACAATTGACTTTAACATTTCGTATTTTTCTTTCTATTGCGAAATAGAAAAATGGACGTTGTGACATGATAAGTTGTTTTTAAAAAAAAAATCAAAGGAATTGGGGATTAAACTAACAATTTCAATGCAATTGGGGCAAGAGAGTGTTATTACTTATTACAAAGTGTTAGGGATTAAAAAGCTTGTCTATGTATCTATAATTACATATAATTATAGGACTTTATTATGTTTTACTTTGAAACATTAAACATTGAAATTGTAATGGATTGATGGCTAAACTCTCACATTTCATTTTAAAGGTCATGCGTTCCATTCCTAGTAGATACACATTGTTAATATTTTTAAATGAGATCATATCATGTGTATTAGAAGTTTGAGAAAAGTATCACGTGGCACATATGTTGAAGGGTGTCATGTGACACCGTTCCTTTGATAGGAACGCTATTTAATATATTTGTATAGATGATATATTATTGTTATTTTATGAATGAAAGTAGTTGTTTTATTGTACTTTGCGAGGAGTGGGGCTTGATAGTGGGGCCATGTTCTCAAGTTAGAAATAGTGATTGTTTACTAGTGGAAAAAACAGCTTTTGCTACTTATCAAATGCTTTGGTTGAGTAATCAACCCGAGCATTTGTGATAATTTTAGGAAAGAAAATTCACAAATGCTCGTGTTAATTAGTCAACCGGAGCATTTGATGTCAAATGCTCCGGTTGACTAATCAACACGAGCATTTGTGACTAAATGCTACGGTTAATCAACGGAGCACAATTGGATTGTTAAGACTTAAGTGCAAGTTTTTTTCTTTGGTGAAATCCCCCCCCCCCTGCTAATTTAATCAAATATTCGACTCTATAGTTCAGTGACTTCAGTCCCCTCTCTTATGTCCTCCCACGAAACCAAAGCATTCACCACCAAAGAGAGAGAAAGCACTTACCAATCGAGGAAGACGAACATAGATTCCTCCGCCGGTTACCGCGCCGCCGTCTGCTACCGAGGGTATCTCGCCCTTTTCATTTTTTCTTTTTTGTCGACTTTTAGGTTTTTTTGTTTCGCTTTTGCTTATTTTTCTGGATTTGAAAGTTTTTGGATCGAAATCATGAATTGAAGGTATATTAGGTTAATTTGTTGGGATTTTGTGAAATGATTCGAACTCTTTCTTTGTACTCCTTCATCTTCATGTTCTTTATTCTTATTATTCAACATCAGCGTAATTCGCCTCAATTATTTTCTCTTTCTTAGGGTTTTCAATTGATGTTTTTCGCTGCATTTTTCGGGATTGTTTGGTTCATTATTCATGGTTTCCCCTTTCTTATGAGTTTCTTCTATCTAATTTATTACCGTTTCTGTTTTTGATTTTGTATGTTGATCTGAATTATCTTTAAATTTTTTTGGATTTCATGTTAGTCTACGGTTTTGTTGTGGTTAAGATCTCGAGTTTTGTGATTTTTGTATGTTGTTCTATGCCTTTTTCTCTATATGGAGTGTTGCAGGAGCATTACGTGATGTTTTTAACAGTGTCACACCCAGAAACTAGTCAAAATTGAGTCATGCATATATTTTGTCCTTGATTTGGGTTTACTTTCGACTTCAATGGAGCTTTGTGAATTAGCACAAAGCATGGCCGCATAAGCATTGGAGTCAGTTGCATTTGTGCTGGAACAATTGCAGTAGAGCGTAAGTCTTATTTTCGAAATTAATTAAGTTGAAATTTACTCAAAATTAATCAAGTTATCGTTTTGTGCCTAAGATCATTGTCAAAGTGACTAACACTTGTTTGTTTATTAGTGTTTAGACGTTGCTGAAATAAATGTACGACTTGCTGTTGATTTTCCATCTTTGTTTAATCTGTGTGGATTTCTGGGTTATGTAGCTAGTTCATTGACGTTTTTCTAGCTATTGGATCAACGACTCTACGACTCTAAGTAATGTTCCCCAAACATTTACCATTCATCTGAATAGCTATTACTCAATACCACCTTAGGTTGTCTCTTTTTTGTGAAGTACTTCATTGTTACTTTTGGATGCCATATGTTAGCATACGATGTCATCCCTTGTTGTTGGAGAGATAATAAAGTACTTAACTGTTATCTATCGTTTATGATCATTCAACTACAGGGTCGCCAATCTGCAATAGCTTTAGTGTGTCAGAGTAACTATATAATAGAAATATGGGTCTTTTTGGCTTTTATGTTGTTTTGAATGACATGAAAGTATCAACATATTCTCATCTTCTCAAAACCCTCATTTTTTTTATCTAAGTATATGTAGTCTAAGTTTTTGATCAAGCTATTTAAGTGGTTATCTGTCTAACTTATTTTCTACATGGGTCGGAGTTTACTACTTTGTTTTGGTTGAGGTACAATCTGGCATATTTAGCATTATGGCACACTAATGTTCATTCATTCTAGGTGGTTGGCTTCAGCTTAAGGGATTCTTTTGCCAAGTGATTTAGAGTGAAAAAGACTATGAATTTTTGAATGATTTTCGCGTGGCCAATATGTGAAAAGCCATTTTACACGAATACATAATGCATTTTATAGAATCATACCATGATATACATCATAGACTGTCATAATAGTATATTATGTTATCTGCACATTTGTATTGAAGTCATTATATGTATCTGAACCATCAAAATTTACCCTTCAAGCTCATATTGCAGTCACTACAAATGTTTAGAACCTTTGTTTTCTTCACAAATTGAGGCATGAGATACTCGCTCAAATCTAATTAACAGAGTATATATAATACGTCTATTTTGATGCAGGGATGTAATTCATCTGATCTGCCGGCATCTGGAGCTTTTTCATACATGTCAAGCAAATATTACAAAGAACTTGGCGTCACTTTCTTTTGATCAACGTGAGACGGTGCTGAAACTTGGTAGTAGTTTTGTGTGAACTATGACTAGTTTTGGTGATTTTTTGCAATTAAATATGAGAGAATGACTAGATGTTCTTTCTTTTCTGGGTATATCTAACAGCTCTTATAGTGTACATTGATGATAAGTAACTCTGTGTGCATATTTGTGAACCATTTTGGATTAGATTTAGTTAATATTTAATATATCTTCCTGCTGAATTATATATTAGGTTGCCTCTGTCCCTTCACTAGTGAAAAAGTGGCTTATATATCTTCTGGCTTCTTGTGCTTTGGATGAAAATGTTGTAAAAGTGGTTGAAGCCAAGGACAGCTTTGCCACTCGCCTGTTCTGAAAATTTTGCCTCTGATGTTAGGAATCTAGTTGATGAACTAATTTTTCATTTTAAATGCCATTCATATTCTTATTTGGCATTCCCATATTGTTCCTAATTTAGTTTGTACCTAATGCGCTTCCTTTTGGTGTGTTTTTTCTTTCACTGGGTTAAGACATTGTTTCTTTTTTCACTTATTCACTGGATCTTACACTTTTGATGCAGGGCCAAATGTTGTCCTAATTGCACGTGACAGAAGGCTGCTTCTCTTCTTTTGCAACGTAAGCTTATTCATTTTCCCCCCTGGTGCTGAACCTGATCTTAACAGGTATATACTGACTTTATTCTTTAATGTTTTATGGTGGCCCTAACTGACAAGTGTGTCAACTATTCTGGGATAGAGGAAATATGATAGTATGTCTTAATGAACATATATATTAGGAGTATAAATTACAAATTAGGAAGACAAGCTGTCCTATGTTACTCATAAATGAATAATAATTTTCCGCATATAGGCATGTGTGCTGTTGCATAAATCATAGTATTATAAAAATTATAAATATAATAGTAACACAGAAATGCATAAAATATTGAAAGAAAATACTAAGAATAAGGCTAGTAAAAGGATAGATTAAAAAGGGATTGGAATTGCAGCACTAAAGGAGCAAGTAGATAAAACACGATGAGCAAAATAAAAGAGTTTGAGGGGTTCACCTTCTATTTGACATTGTTGCATGGATCTTAGTGAGTAAGGGTCGTGTCTATTGTTGCTCTCCTATTATGACTGTGAAGCATTTCTTATGTGAACTTTTGAGGGCTTTACTCGTCAACACTCGATTCATAGAATAAGGGTAAAGAGTAAAGATTTCTAAGAAAGCTCGACACTGCGCATACTATGAAGTCAGGATATTATAATGTTATCCAATAATTTCTACCTCTAAGTTCAACACTCAAAGTATCTTCTCAATACTCACCAAACTTTTAGCAGAGCTACTACATTTTTATCACGTTTTAATGTTCGTGTCGTTTCCTTTTTAAATGTAAACTACAATTGTGGCGTCCAAGTTGATAGCATCTGTCTGGCTTACATATAGTATTTTTGTGGAGTTACCCTGAGTTTTGTTGTATCTCATTTCATCCACAAATACTATCATTCCCTAATAGATTGCTTGATGTAATACCAGAATACCAGTTCATCTAATTTTTTGATCTATATCCTATATGGACTTGGAACCTGACACTCAGAGTGGTGTAAACAAGGAATTCATCTGTATTCTCCCCATTCCCTAAGCATCGGTATCCAGGGTGCAGCTCCTTTATACTTGTTTTTAATAGCACACATATCAAATTTGGACACGGGTACAGGTACGTGAAAATAATATTTTATAATATAAAAATTTAATAATTATTCAGCTAATATATATTTTATAATTGTCTATTTATTTTTTATAATTGTCTTTTTTTATAATATAAACTTGGTAGCTCACTACCTTAAGCCATAAGTGACATTTATGATTTATGCCTGTGTGCTCTCAGATGGAAGAAAGAATGACCCTCTGTAATATGGTTGTTGAAGCTGGAGGATAGAACGGTGTTGTTCCTGCTGATGCTACCACATTTAAATATCTTGAGGTTTGTGCAATAAGCTATCTTGTTCAGCATTCTATTTTTCTTCTTGTTCAGTTTCTCTTTTGCATATTTACATGCAGTAAGTTGCCTTTTAGTGACTCATCTTCAACATATTCACATCATATCCCCTAGCTACATAGTGCATATGTTTCTGTATTCCTCTAATCTTTAATACTTGTTGTCGTCTTGACTTTGGAACGAAGTGCGAGTCAACAGCGGCAGTCGGTGATGTTGGTGCAGCAGTAGCAACCGGAGATCTAAGATAACCCTAATTCTTGCTTTCTCCTCTTCTTGTTCTCAGATGTGAACAGATCTGAAGGTAACCCTAATTATACCGCCTCTTTTCTATAGATTTCTTATTGCTTCACCCAATTTATTGCGTAATAGTGTAAATTCATATACTGATTTGTAATTTATTTTGTTGATTGTTGGGAAATTCATGATAGTGGAAATTCATATCCTTGTTATTTTTATGATTGATTGGACGATTTTGTTCTTGAATTTTTGTGTTATCCTAATATGACCTTTTTGCAATTAGCACCAAGTTGATTGTAGGATTGTATCATTATATATTTTACTATGTCATAACTTTCATATACATATGAGTTCGTCGCCTTTGGTTATGATGTGCTTGATAAGTAAGTTGGTGTTTATTACATGGCACATAAACCTAAGATTGGTTTTATTGTTTTGTTCATTGGCTTTGCTTTATGCTGCACCAGGGCTCATACGCTGTATCAAGAGCTCGTACGCTGCACCAACAGCTCGCTGGCAGCACCAGCAGCCAAACGTTGCCGCATCTCGCTGTCAGAGCTTGCTGCATGCAGCAGTAGTACATTTTTTCATCCCCTTGGCTCGACGATCAACCGGAAATGCACCAGCAGGCCATATGTTGTTCTTCACCGGAAATCACCACCGACATAGTAGGTATTAATAGCTCATTGGTGTGTGAAAGTGATAAGTAATATAGCATTGGTATTATGAAGTGAGAGATGATATGGAATATGCAAAGCTGGTCATATGGACTAATAATATGATATTGAGGGAGTAGTTATTCAGCTTCTTTGCTTTAGTAGTTTAGTTACAGGTTTACAATGATCTTTGATTTATTCATATGACTAATTTCTTACATTGATTTTTAGGCACTGTATTTGCACATGTGCAGACAAACAGTGGGAAAACACACACAATGCGTGCTGCAAAAACTGATTTTTAGGCACCATATTTTCTTTGCTTGTTGTGGATTCCATATTGGCCCATGGTTCCAGAACCTAGTTGATCTTAATGACGTTTATAAAAGCTCAATTGTGAAAGAAGGTTCTCATATCAATAAAAGCTTATTGACGTTTATAACTATTAAAAAAGACTCAGTGAAGGTGGTGACTGTTGAGGGCCAAGGGTAGGACCTTTTTGCTTGCTAATATAACTTCATGAGTGTAATTTTTTTTACCTATTGTCAAACTTAAGTCTTTAATTGCTTTCTAATGCGACTATGCGAGGCCGGAGTCACGTTCCCTATTGAGACAGCAAACTTACATGAACAACCTGCCTTGGCAGACAATGCTAATACATCTATAATTTGCAATTTTACACTTGACACTTGACAGATTAAAAAATCTTTGTTTACATACCTGTTTGGCTGTTTGTGCTTTAGTTCTCCTTCCCTGGGTCCTAGCTGTTATTTTGTGATGTTTGGCATCTGTTCAGAGTAGTGGTTCTTTGCCACCTTGCTAGCACGTATCTTGGTGGTCGGCGATAGCTAGGCGATTTTTTTTAGTATTGAAATTTACAAATGCTCCGGTTGTTGAGAAAAATCGGAGCATTTGTAGCATCAAATGCTCCGGTTTTCCTAAACAACCGGAGCATTTATTATTTTTACACATATAAAAAAGCTCAAATACTCCGGTTTAAAGCACAACCGGAGCATTTGAGAAAATAAATGCTTCGGTTTTCAACCGAAGCATTTGTAAAATGCTCAAATGCTCGTATGCCGTTTGCTACGGGTCAAATACGGAGCATTTGTGGGCTTTTTAACCGGAGCATTTGAGCATTTTTCCACTAGATATGGTAGTTTGCAAGGGGTGGGGTCAGTTGGTGGGATTAAGTATATGGATTAAGGATTTAAGGGTGGGCGATACGCAATGTTATCAGGATCGGGATCCTACTTTGGATCATAGGGGTTGGTAGGATCGAATCGGTGGGATCGAATCGTAGGATCGTAAGATCCTACAATTCGGTAAAATAGAGATAATTGTGCTAGAATATGGTGAGAACCTCATGTTAAAAATTTACACGTATTAAGAATGACTTATTTCATTATCAAATGGTGATAGTTTTTAATACTATAAGATTGAAGTATCATGCAACCAAAATCTAATAAAAGAAATAAAATATGTGAAATTACTTTATGATTTTTTTACGATAGGATCGGATCATAGAGTCGTAGGATCGTATTAAGATCCTACCATATAATTTTTTGTGGTTGGGCAGGATCGAAAGATCCTACAAAATTAAGATCCTACGTAGGATCGGGATCGGTGAAGTCCTTTCGGATCGTAGAATCGTAGGATCGTAAGATCCGGATCGGGATTTTAACAACAATGGCGATACAGACATAGGGTGATTGCCTGATTGGTGATGGTGGAAAAAATGGTATGTGTACGTCTATTATTATTCTTTTGAGGGGAATGTGTACGTCTATTATAATTGACCGAGCCAGACTCGAATTATAACAACTACACCATCCGTCCTTGTTATCAGTTAATCCTATTATAATTTGAATGATTTTTATTTTTGATTGGGTGAAATAGATAAAAGACGAAAATAGTGAGACAACACTAGTGCAAAATATATTGAATATAATACTCCCTCCGTCCCAGAATAGTCTGAACACTTTTCTTTTAAGTTTGTCCCAAATTAGTTTGAACACTTTTATTTTTGGCGTGGTCCCACTATTAATATATTATTTCTTTTATACTCCTTTGGCCCACACTCTACCTTTACTAATACAAAAGTTACTCAACTTTCTCTCTCCTCTAATAAAAAATACCCCACCAACTCCTATCACATCTACTTTTTAAATAAAATAACATTTGATAACCACACTACAACTTATCACCTTAAAATATGTGTCTCAATAAGTGTTCAAATTTTTTTGGGACGGAGGGAGTAGTTAAATAGTCACTATTTAATAGTGGTCTTTATAAAGTAATCATGTTTAGTAGAGGGGCCATCTTACTTTTATGGACATTTCAAAAAAGAGATCGGAGCAAACAAAAGAGAAATTGAAGTAGATAATTTGATTTTCACTAAACCTGAAAAATAATTGAACTTTAAAGACAGTTCAATGTATAAAATTGATTTAATCTTCATAATTATGAACTAAATCTACTCTATGCTAATTTTTTTTTGAACGGTAAGAAGAAAAGTTTTAGGAGGCCCTCTGCACGAGGAGCTCATAGAACATCACGAACAAGGATGGAATAAAGAGCAGAATTATGGATGTCTTCTACTGGAAAATGATTATCCACCAGATGGCCAACATTAGAATCCAATTTGGTGCTTTATTAGTTTCACGGTAGATATGCTTCATATGCCAACTGCTGAAGTGATTGAGTAGAGTCTTGATGTCTTCGATAAGGTTAGCAATTTGCCATGGAGAGTTCCACAAGCCGAGAATGGAGTTGATAACTAGTAGATTGTCACCTTCGATCAAGAGATTGGAGATGCCTTATTGGATGGATAAGAGACTCCCTTGTGAAGGCCAGTGGTTTCGGCCACCATAATAGGAGAAATGCTAAGATTTCAGGCGCATGCTTTGATGAGTTGACCTTGATGATCTCTAATGATGACCTGGGCTGCCGGTAATATGACGTAACCAAAATGGAAGGTGAAATTCTACTTATTGTAAATTATAAAAGTTGATATTACTATCTCTGTTGCATATCAATCGATATACTTTCCCTTCTACACCAAACGATACACTTCTTAAATTTAAATGGTCCTACCAAGAACCCCAACAATTGTAAATAGATGTCAACACACATTCTTAATTCAAAAAGTTGAGGCTCCACATCCAACTAATTATAATAAAAAAAATTGGTTTTTTCACCATGAACCCCTGAGTTCTTACAAATTCACCATGTACCCTCGTACATTTCATAATTCACGAAATACCCCTCAGTTATTGTTTATTAGCATTAATTGCCCTTTGACCTAACATACGATACTGTTCCGTTAGCCAATATTTATAGTTTTGCCATCAATTTGTGGCGCCATTCTCTTAACCTCTTGTCATAACCAATCACCTCGCTTTCAAAATCACCATCCCATTAACTTTCACTCCTCTGTTTTAGTTCATCCATAGAACCCCAAAACAAGAGCTTTTGCACAAATTTTATTCATCATTTGTTGCGCATTGTTAAGGGAAAAGGGTGAGGTTGCTTTGGACTTCAATAATCTGAACAGAAGACTCAAGAAAAAGAGCTCGATTTATGTGGAATTACAAAGAAATTCAAATTTTGAAAGTGACGCTTCGTTCAAAACCTTTCAAAGGTAAAATATTTCTTCTTTTTCTTCAATCTAAATCGCTCTAAAGCTTCTGTTTTTGCGAAATTGTTGCATATGATGTTTTGTGTTGTTGTTGGATTTTAGGGTTACTTGTTTATGCTTGAGTAGTTGAGTCGTTTTTTCTTTTTCATCTTGTTGTGGTTTATATTTAGGTTATCTTAAGTTTCTGTTTGATTTTAATGTAATCATGTTCTTAGGATAGTTGATGTTTGGTTATTGGTTCACTATAATACACATGATTTTGATGTTAGGGGTGGAGGACACTTATTTGTGTAACAACCCATAATTTTGCTCCTAGTTTTTCGCAAAATTTTTCTCTAAAACTATTATTTTCTCTAAATAATGATTTTTATTTTTTTTATAATTTTCGGAGCCGAATTATTATATTATTTTTATGGCGTGTTAATGTGTTTATTATATTTATATTTATAATATAATTTATTAGAATTATTTTCATTATTAAGTATTTTCAAAGTTTAGGCGCGATTTAGGAATTAATCGATTTTTCGCGTGGCGGACTTTTGTTGCATGGATCCTTGTTGATTTGGGCCGAAATGTTTTTTGTGGTCTTGGGCTTGGACAGCTGGCCAAGGAGAAGGAGAAGAAGAGCTTCTCTTCTTTCATTTCTTTTTATTTTCTTTTGTGACCCTTTGTAGTTTTGTAACCCCCATAACCCCCTAATCATTTCTCCTTAATGAAACCCCTTTACTTCAACCTTTAACACTCCAAATTCTGATTAAAAATCAGAACTCCATTGCTGCCATACTCCAAGTAATTCGGCCATCATCATCTTCTTCATTCTCTCAAATTTTTTCATTTTGACTCCTTGTTAATTATTCGTGACTTGTTCTACTTGCCTTTTTCTTGTACTTGGTGCTTGGGGATTGAAGTAGGAGAGGAGTACACGCCTATAACGGGATTTTTCAGTAATATTCAGCTCGCCTCCGACGATCCAGGTAACTAGTAGTTATCTTAGAACCATAGTGATTAGGATATTATTCGGTATTAGATTATTACGCTAGGAATTATTTATAATACTTTTTGAATGAGATTATTGACGAAATTTGACATGAATATACTTGATGCATGCTGTGTATATACTGCATAAAGAAAAATAATTTTCGTCTAATTTTTAGTATTTATTTGATTTAATTGGTGTTTTGTGCGTTTTTGGCTTATTTGCATAATAATTATTAAACGAATGTTAAAATTGCTGAAATTATTTTTCTTGGATCATGTTATATGTATTGTATGTATTCCATGCCTTATAATAATTTTTGCCTACTGTTTACCGGCTAATTTAATTGATATATCTGTTTTTGCAATTTCGTTTCTGTCAGTATATAAATCATGAAAATTATTTCTGGAGGGCGAAAAATTATTTTTAATTATTATATTGGTTTTATTGAGTAATTTGTATATTAATGTTTAAAAATACTTTTGGAGTCCGAAAATGATAAATAAAAATTGAACCATGTCAGTAGAGCCATTAGGGTCATATGATAATTTTTGTGTGATTTTACTGCTCGAACTTATTAGTTTAATAATTATTATTGGGGTTTTGTTGTGAAATTGAGAATACTCTTTTAAATTATTTGAGAGCTTGTTAATCAGAAATAATTTGTAATCTATTATGTTCTTGGTTGCTGATGTTTAGTAGGTTGCAGTAAGTATTTTTGGGTATCCTTATGTTTATGTTTGATTTATGAAAGAAAATGATTAATCGTTACTACTCTTTTATTGAATAAGCCTTGTAGATAATTAGTGATGTACTTTTGATTGAATTGTTGGTGCTGTAAAAACTAGTTTAATATCATTGTAGATGTTTAGAAATGTTCAAGTGTTTATTGTGGGAGACATTTGTTGAAGGTTTTGTAAGTTATTATTTTTTAGGAATTATGAAGAGTTGTTTTTATGAATTATGGGTATAAGGCCGGGTGGCATCCCTTTTTGATGAATATTTTAAGATGAATGATACTTAGATATTATGCATGATTTTATTTTGAGATAAGAATATCCGGCGGGATAGATGTAGTCCCCGGTGAAGAACATGCCAACCACCTGGTTTGCGAACTAGGGGTACACCTGGGTTAATTGTTGTCATCCGAGAGGTCAGGGAGTTCTGCGTGTTCTACCCTGCATCGGGAGTTTGGCCACTCTTAGACACAGGCAGTGGCGTTCGGTTTCTGACTCAATAACTTGTTGTATTCTTGATTATTATTTATGTATTCTAGAATTTATTCACTCACTATATATTGTTTACTTATTGTTGATGATCACTTGTATTACCTATGAGCTTTACAGTTTTTAGATGCATGTTATTGTTATAATGATTATATGATTTCCTTTCTTATTAATCTATCTATTTCTGAATCGTGCTTTGATTGCTTTCGTTCTGGGAGAACTGCTAGTTACTCCCCACTGACTGTGGAATTATTTAATATATATCCTTGCAGATGGAAATGATTGCTAGACTTGTGACTGCTTGGGCTAGCAGAGTGAGGGTTTGTGGTGAGAAAAAGCTCCTGGTAGTCTTTGTGGTAGATGAGTTCTATGCAGACCATAGACAGTCCTACTTTTGGCTAGGTTTCAAGGACATTTAGTTTTTAGTTGAGTTTTAACGGGAGACTTGCATGTCTCGTAGTTTTTGGATAATGTTTTGTTATGATTTGGGATATTTCTTTTATTTAGAACTATAATGTTTTTCTTGGATATTACTTTTTTTTTTTTGGAGTGATGAAACTTTGGATTGAGAGTATCTTTAATTATTGTTTTAGAGTAGCATAATCGTCCTGACGTTATTTCCGCTAACGTCTTTTTAATAAATATGGATTAGATATTTTTAGTATCTTAGTAGTAGAAGGACGGGGTGTTATAGTTGTATCAGAGCAAAGTTACCCGAGACCCTTACTTAGTCACTAAGAAACTCCCGGAAAATGTGTAGTTGAAGTAACTAGGATCATTAGAATCTTAGGATTCAAGAAAAGTAGTGGTGAGAGGGTCACTTGGGTAGGAAACCACGGGAAAATATTTTTCTTATTTTGATGTGATAAGTTGTTAATTTACAGCTAATAATGTGTTTAGTAATGAATGTTTAACCTGTGTTTGTAGAATGCCGCCCCGAGGTATGACTAGTGCTAGAAAGGAGGCTGCCCGGAAAAGGCGCCAAGCACTTGAGAACGCTATCATAGTTATGGCTAATCGGTCTTCTGCTCCGCCTAGTGGGCAATCTTTCTTTGATCGGTTTGACTGTCACCGTCCGCCCACTTTTGACGGGAAATCTGATCCTGTTGTGCTAGAATGGTGGATAAGGGAGATGGAGAAACTGTTTGCTGCTACTGGTTGCCCTGCTGCTGAAATGGTGTCTATTGGTACCTATTATCTGAAGATGGAAGCTGATAACTGGTGGAGTACTGTTCGTGCAAGCTGCATGGCTACACCTGGTTTTGGATGGGATGAGTTTCGTATAAAGTTGAAGGAGAGGTTTTATCCTGATGAGCTCTGTTGGCAGAAGCATGAAGAGTTCTTAACTCTGTCTCAGGGTACTCTGAGTGTGTGCAGGAGTACACTGATAAGTTCACTGAGCTGTCCAGGTTTGCTACCACAGTTGTACCTACTGAAGCTGAGCGTGTAAAAAGGTACATCAAGAAAATGGATCCGAGGGTGAGGACCCATGTTATGAGTTCGGGTGCTTCGAATTCCAGGGAGCCTATGAGATAGCTCTGAGTATTCATGCCTCTTTGAAAGAGGAGGATTCTGCTAAGGCTGCTGCTGCTAAGAAGCCTGCTGCTACCTATGTTCTGTTCCCGGCTAAGAAACCGAGGTATGAGCCGTCTAGTCGAGGGGGTTATCAACAGGGTTCTGGATCTGGTTATCGTCCGAGTTTTGATCCGAGCAAGTGTCGAATCTGTGGTAAGGCTGCTCATCCGGGGAAGAACTGTGATGGATCGACTGTTGTTTGTTTCTATTGCAAGGAAGTGGGGCACAAGTCTTTCCAGTATTCTAAGAATCCTAGAGCTCCGTCTTTTTCTGCTGGTCCTGCTAAGCCAGCTGATTCTTCTGCACCTCCGAAGAACAGGATTTATGTGATGACGCAAGCTGAAGCCGATATCCATCCTGATGTCATCTCTGGTACCTTTCTTGTAAATAATACTCCTGCTTTTGTTCTGTTCGATACTGGTGCTACAGTGTCTTTTGTTGCTAGTTCCTTCGTTCGAAAAGCTAATCTTTCCTCTAGATCTCCTGTTAAGTCCTTAATATCTCTTCCGTCTGGTGAGAATTATCCCTGTCATTCTGAGTTTAAGGGCGTGCCTGTCAGCATTTTGGGTTCTGAGTCGCCAGCTGATCTTAAGGAGTTTCCTATGTCAGAGTTTGATGTGATCCTCGGAATAGACTGGTTATCGAAGTATCATGCGTGCATTCAATGTCGTGATCAGAAGGTGGTGCTCAGAGATTCTAAGGGAAAAAGGATTTCTTATTCTGGTGTTGTAGTGAAGAAGGTTGTTAAGTGGGTTTCCGCTCTGAGAATGCGGAAGATGCGTCAAAAAGGTGATGTGGTATACCTTTGCATGGTGAGGGATTTGTCATCTGAAGATCAGCTCGTGAGTATTCCGGTAGTTCGGGATTATCCTGATGTATTTCCTGAAGAGTTGCCAGGTATTCCTCCTGAAAGAGATGTGAAGTTCCGCATTGATTTAATACCGGGTATTGCTCCTATATCCAAGGCTCCGTATAGAATGGCGCCGTCTGAATTGCAAGAGTTGAAGACTCAATTGCAAGAGTTGATAGATAAGGGCTTCATAAGGCCTAGTGTGTCTCCATGGGGTGCTCCTGTTATGTTTGTCAAGAAGAAAGACGGGAGTATGCGTCTGTGCATCGATTACCGTGAGCTAAATAAGGTAACGATCAAGAATAAATATTCGTTGCCTCGCATTGAAGATATGTTTGATCAATTAAAAGGTGCTGGAGTATTTTCTAAGATCGATCTGAGATCCGGATATCATCAAATTCTCGTTAAGAAGGAGGATATTCCGAAAACTGCTTTTCGCACCAGGTATGGGCACTATGAATTTGAAGTGATGCCATTTGGTCTCATGAATGCTCCTGCGATTTTCATGGATCAAATGAATCGCTCTTTCCACGAGTACTTGGATACTTGTGTGGTCGTGTTTATCGATGATATTCTCGTTTACTCTAAGGATGAGAAGGAGCATGAGAAGCATTTGAGACTGGTGTTGGATGTTCTGCGCAAGCAAAAGTGGTTCACAAAGCTGTCTAAGTGCGAGTTCTGGCTGAAGGAAGTTGCTTTTCTAGGGCATGTAATCAGCAATGAAGGAGTTAAGGTGGATCCCGCTAAGATCAAGGCTGTTGTCGAGTGGGAGAGTCCTAAGAATGTGACCGAGATTCGAAGTTTCTGGGTCTGGCTGGCTATTATAGGAGGTTCGTTCAAAATTTCTCCAAGATAGCTCAACCTCTGACTCGCTTGATGCGCAAGGACTGCAAGTTCGTCTGGTCTGAGGATTGTGAAGGGGCATTTCTGAAGCTGAAAGAGAGTTTGACCTCTGCTCCTGTTCTTACCTTGCCATCTGAGGGCATTGGGTATGAAGTGTTCAGTGATGCATCGAAGAATGGTCTGGGTTGTGTTTTGATGCAGCAAGGGAAAGTAATAGCCTATGGTTCGAGGCAGCTAAAGGTGCATGAGAGGAATTACCCGACCCATGATCTGGAGTTAGCGGTTGTGGTGTTTGCACTAAAAATATGGCGACACTATCTGTATGGTGTTCCGTGTAAGGTGTATACTGACCACAAGAGCCTGAAGTACATCTTCACTCAGCGTGATCTTAATATGAGGCAGAGAAGGTGGCTGGAATTGATCAAGGATTATGATCTGACCCTGGATTACCAAGAGGGTAAGGCGAATAAAGTAGCGGATGCTCTGAGTCGCAAGAGTAAGCATTCATTAAACGCTGCTATGGTGGTGCCTCGTGAATTATGTGAAGAGTTTCGCAAGCTTGATATCGAGGTTGTTCCTCAGGGTTATGTGTCTGCGTTGTTGGGTTCCATGAGTGCTGAGCCTGAGTTGTTCCAGGAGTTAAGAAGCAAGCAAAAAAGTGATCCGAAGCTGGAGAAGATTCGTGAAGCAAAAATGCAAGGTCGTGTAGAGAATTTTAAGATCTGTGCTGATGATAGCTTGAGGTTTATGGGGCGTTGGTGTGTGCCCAATGATGGTGAGCTTAAGAGAAAGATTCTCGAGGAAGCTCATAGTACTCCCTATTCAGTTCATCCTGGGGGTGACAAGCTTTATAAGGATCTGAAGGCTAATTTTTGGTGGCCTGGTATGAAGAGAGAGATTGCCGAGTTCGTAGCTAGGTGTTTGGTCTGTCAGAAGGTGAAAATTGAGCATTAGAGGCCTGGTGGTTTGTTGCAACCTTTGCCTATTCCTGCTTGGAAGTTCGACTCGATCTCGATAGATTTCGTGCTGGGTTTGCCTAGAGCTGCTGGTGGATTGAATGCTGTGTGGGTAATTGTGGATCGGTTGACCAAAGTGGCTCGTTTTATTGCGATGAAGAACACTTGGTCTATGGAAGAGTTAGCTGAAGCTTATGCTAATGAGATCATTCGTCTTCATGGGGTTCCCAAAGACATTGTCTCTGACCGTGATCTGCGATTTCTATCCCATTTCTGGACCGCTTTGCAAGAGGCTTTTGGTTCGAAGTTGAAGCTTAGTACTGCATTTCATGCAGCTACCGATGGTCAGACTGAGAGAACTATTCAGACCTTGGAAGATATGCTTCGTGCTTGTGCCTTGGAATTTCAACAGCCTTGGGTCAAGTCTCTTAGCTTGGTGGAGTTCTCTTATAACAACAATTATCAAGCTAGTATCCAAATGGCTCCGATGAGGCTCTCTATGGAAGGAAGTGTCGTAGTCCTACGTGTTGGAGCGACATCAGTGACTCATTGATTTTGGGCCCGGAGTTAATTCAGGATACAGTTAAGCAGGTGAAAGTAGTTCAAGCGAAGATGAAGGCTGCTCAAGATAGGCAGAAGTCGTATGCTGATTTGCGTCGGAAACCTATTTCCTTTGAGGTGGAAGATAAGGTGCTTTTGAAGGTTTCTCCTATGAAGGGAGTAATGCGGTTTGGTCAAAAGGGCAAGTTGAGTCCGAAGTACGTAGGTCCCTATGAGATTCTTGAAAGGATCGGGGAGGTCGCGTATCGTTTTGCTTTGCCGCCAGAGCTGTCGAAGCACTAGTACAAAATTGTCAATTTGCGTCGGACCTGGGACCACTATTTGCGTCGGACATTGGTCCGACGGCACAAGTCTCGACGCAGATGACGGAGACATGATCTGCGTCGGATAAGGGCACGACGCAGATGAGGAGCTATTTGCGTCGCACCACCCACAAAGTGCGACGCAAATGACTTGTGTGGGCATGCCCTTGGGGTCACTCATCTGCGTCGGATGGAGAGCTTTGTCCGACGCAAATCAACTTTATACGGCAATTAAAAATGATTTTTCCCAATAATACAAAAAATACCCATCAAACAAAGATATGCGTCGCATGAAGCTACATGTCCGACGCAAATTTGCTATTTTTTATTAAAAAAAAAAAATTCGTACTATGCCAACCGCCATCCAGTAATGAAATTCGTACAGTCAGATCATTACAATCAGATCATTACAAAATAAAAATCAAATTAAACAAAGTATGTATAATGAAATTACTTGTTACAAATGAAAATTAAAAGAAATTGTATAACTGAACACTAGAAATCGGTTCATCAACAATTTACAATGAGAGAAAAAAACAGAAATAAATCCCCAAGTTTCCAGATCTAAAATTGAAACTGAAAATATATGTACTATAAACTAAAAATATATGAACTTACTTAGATCGATTTACAAAGAATATATGTACAAAAAAATGCAAATCTACGAGAAGAACAGCTTCTTGTCTTCATCTTCTTCGCAAAAAAAAAAAATGTAAAAAATGGAAATCTCGATTCTCTTCTTCGTTCTACAAGCTTCGAAATCTGTATCAACAACATAAAATGGGTATATAAAAATACGAGAAAATCAATAATTTTGAAGATTAATTTTGGTTGGGCGAGTGCTAATACAATATTAGGAGAGAGAAAGCTCACCGCATAGGAAGTTGGTTGAGTGCTTCACTGCTTCGTGTTTTCTCTCTCGTAATTGGATCGAACAATTATGACCAAAAAAATGGAACCAAAATCAGATCTCTGTCATAACTCGCCTTACTCCACTCATTCAACAAGGTTGGTTGTTGATTTATTTTGAATTTTTGTGATTTTTTTGGGGTTGAAGGCTTAAAGCAATTGGAGAGAGAGAGAGGGGAGTGGGGGAGGGAGTGAGAAAACGGCTGTAGAGAGGAAATGAAAACCCTAGTCTTGGGTTTGAAAATTAAAAGGGGAAGCAGGCCTATTGACATGTGCGTCGCACGGACCAACATGTCCGACGCAAATCAGATCCAAAACAAGCTAAGGCCCTTGTGACACGCACGCATGGATAGGCCCTCAAGCCCATTTGCATCTGATGGGCTTATGGGTCCGACGCAAATAGTTGGATTTGCATCGCATTTAACTTACCTTCGACGCAAATTGACTTTCATGATTTGCGTCAAACATTGATTGGGGTCCGACGCACATGAATCTTGCACTCATTTGCTTTAGTTTTTTGCGTCGAATGTTTGATACATCCGACGCATATTAAGCATGATTTGCGTCGGACCCCGGGTATGTCCGACGCAAATGACCCTTCTGCGTCGATGTACCTATTATACGACGCAATTGAGGAGACGCAAATCAACGTTTTTCTACTAGTGAAGGTTCATGATGTGTTTCATGTGTCGCAGTTGCGCAGGTATCGTAGTGATCCTTCGCATGTGATCCTGGCCAGTTGAGTCGGTGTCAGTTGAGCCGAATTTGACTTTTGAAGAGCGACCTGTTCGTATATTGGACCGTCAGAACCGTGCTCTTAGAAGGAAAGTGATTCCCTTGGTTAAAGTGCTCTGGAGAAGTCAAAAGTACGAAGAAGCTACTTGGGAAAACGAAGAGTCAATGCGACTGAAATACCCGGAAGTATTCGTTTCAGGTATTCTTTGTGTTATTGTTTCGTTTTTGTGTTTTCGAAGTTTCGAGGACGAAACTTTATTTAAGGAGGGGAGATTGTAACAACCCATAATTTTGCTCCTAGTTTTTCGCAAAAATTTTCTCTAAAACTATTATTTTCTCTAAATAATGATTTTTATTTTTTTATAATTTTGGGAGCCGAATTATTATTTTATTTTTATGGCGTGTTAATGTGTTTATTATATTTATATTTATAATATAATTTATTAGAATTATTTTCATTATTAAGTATTTTCAAATTTTAGGCGCGATTTAGGAATTAATCGATTTTTCGCGTGGCGGACTTTTGTTGCATGGATCCTTGTTGATTTGGGCCAAAATGTTTTTGGTGGTCTTGGGCTTGGACAGCCGGCCAAGGAGAAGGAGAAGAAGAGCTTCTCTTATTTCATTTCTTTTTATTTTCTTTTGTGACCCTTTGTAGTTTTGTAACCCCCATAACCCCCTAATCATTTCTCCTTAATGAAACCCCTTTACTTCAACCTTTAACACTCCAAATTCTGATTAAAAATCAGAACTCCATTGCTGCCATACTCCAAGTAATTCGGCCATCATCATCTTCTTCATTCTCTCAAAATTTTTCATTTTCTACTCATTGTTAATTATTCGTGACTTGTTCTACTTGCCTTTTTCTTGTATTTGGTGCTTGGGGATTGAAGAAGGAGAGGAGTACACGCCTACAACAGGATTTTCCAGTAATATTCAGCTCGCCTCCGACGATCCAGGTAACTAGTAGTTATCTTAGAACCATAGTGATTAGGGTATTATTCGGTATTAGATTATTACGCTAGGAATTATTTAAAATACTTTTTGAATGAGATTATTGATGAAATTTGACACAAATATACTTGATGCATGCTGTGTGAATACTACATAAAGAAAAATAATTTTCGTCTAATTTTTAGTATTTATTTGATTTAATTGGTGTTTTGTGCGTTTTTGGCTTATTTGCATAATAATTACTAAACGAATGTTAAAATTGCTGAAATTATTTTTCGTGGATCAGGTTATATGTTTTGTATGTATTCCATGCCTTATAATAATTTTTTCCTACTGTTTACCGGCTTATTTAATTGATATATCTGTTTTTGTAATTTCGTTTCTGTCAGTATATAAATCATGAAAATTACTTCTGGAGGCCAAAAAATTCATTTCTTTGTATATTATGTTTTTTGCGTGATTTTATGCATGTTATGTAAAATGTTGGTAATTTTTGGGCGTTTATTTTTATTTTTAATTATTATATTGGTTTTATTGAGTAATCTGTATATTAATGTTTAAAAATAATTTTGGAGTCCGAAAATTATAAATAAAAATTGAACCATGTCAGTAGCGACATTAGGGTCATTTGATAATTTTTGTGTGATTTTACTGCTCGAACGTATTAGTTCAATAATTATTATTGGGGTTTTGTTGAGAAATTGAGAATACACTTTTAAATTATTTGAGAGCTTGTTAATCAGAAATAATTTGTAATCTATTATGTTCTTGGTTGCTGATGTTCAGTAGGTTGTAGTAAGTATTTTTGGGTATCCTTATGTTTATGTTTGATTTATGAAAGAAAATGATTAATCGTCACTACTCTTTTATTGAATAAGCCTTGGAGATAATTAGTGATGTACTTTTGATTGAATTGTTGGTGCTGTAAAAACTAGTTTAATATCATTGTAGATGTTTAGAAATGTTCAAGTGTTTATTGTGGGAGACATTTGTTGAAGGTTTTGTAAGTTATTTTTTTTGAGGAATTATGAAGAGTTGTTTTGATGAATTATGGGTATAAGGCCGGGTGACATCCCTTTTTGATGAATATTTTAAGATGAATGATACTTAGATATTATGCATGATTTTATTTTGAGATAAGAATATCCGGTGGGATAGATGTAGTCCCCGGTGAAGAACATGCCAACCACCTGGTTTGCGAACTAGGGGTACACCTGGGTTAATTGTTGTCGTCCGAGAGGTCAGGGAGTTCTGTGTGTTCTACCCTGCATCGGGAGTTTGGCCATTCTTAGACACAGGCAGTGGGGAACGTAAGCCCATAGACTGGCCTGGAGATTGCGATCTGACAAACCTTAGGAAGTGAATTGCGATTCACTGGCGTTCGGTTTCTGACTCAATAACTTGTTGTATTCTTGATTATTATTTATGTATTCTAGAATTTATTCACTCACTATATCTTGTTTACTTATTGTTGATGATCACTTGTATTACCTATGAGCTTTATAGTTTTTAGATGCATGTTATTGTTATAATGATTATATGATTTCCTTTCTTATTAATCTATTTCTGAATCGTGCTTTGATTGCTTTCGTTCTGGGAGAACTGCTAGTTACTCCCCACTGACTGTGGAATTATTTAATATATATCCTTGCAGATGGAAATGATTGCTAGACTTGTGACTGCTTGGGCTAGCAGAGTGAGGGTTTGTGGTGAGAAGAAGCTCCTGGTAGTCTTTGTGGTAGATGAGTTCTATGCAGACCATAGACAGTCCTACTTTTGGCTAGGTTTCAAGGACATTTAGTTTTTAGTTGAGTTTTAACGGGAGACTTGCATGTCTCGTAGTTTTTGGATGATGTTTTGTTATGATTTGGGATATTTCTTTTATTTAGAACTATATAACTTTTTTTTTTTGGAGTTATGAAACTTTGGATTGAGAGTATCTTTAATTATTGTTTTAGAGTAGCATAACCGTCCTGACGTTATTTCCGCTAACGTCTTTTTAATAAATCTGGATTAGATATTGTTAGTATCTTAGTAGTAGAAGGACGGGGTGTTACAATTTGTGTAATTTAATGGGTTTGTTTAAGGATGTCCTTGAAGAATATGCGAAGCAGAATGTGTATTTGCCTAAGCTATTTAGGTTATTAGTGAAGAAACTTAGGACTAATTAGAAAATGGAGTTGCACACTGACTCTTATTTGATGAAAATTTGGTTACTTGGCTTGAACAAGGATACCATTGAAGTATAGTAGAGGAGACGTTAGATACTTTCCAAGCTTTTTGGTCTATGCTTGCAGAGAAAGACAGAGAGGAGAAGGAAAAGCTTGAGAACACTAAGAGATTTCAAGAGATATTGCAAAGGGAGAGGGAGGGGGAAAGGAGAAGATAAGAAGAAGAGGAGAATGAAAGGAGGAGACAAGATGAAGAGGAAGATCAGAGGAGAATAGAAGAGGAACAATTATATGCTAAGGGACTGTGTGTTGTTGTTGAGATTTCAATGTTGTCTGTTTACAATGACGAGGCTGAGTACATAAGAGTGTACGTACTCAACCCAATAGGCTGATGAAGTCCTCATGGCTCATGCAGCCCTCTCCACCAGAACATGAAGCACAAAACCCGACCACATGCCACAATTGACCTAATTGTATAACATTACCTAATTTATATAATCTGAATTTTTATTATTTAAAATTTATTACATCCTTATATAACATGTATAATCGATTAAGTATTCCATACGTGAGGGAATGATTGTTGCTTGTTACATATATTCCATGATTGCCTACCTTTTTGGTAGATATTACATTTATTATTTTTGCCATGAACAACTAATCAACCGATTTTTTTGCCATTACCACTAGTAGAAAAAACATCAAAGAATCCGGTCAAAATAGGGGTTACAGATCCGGTTTTGGGCTGGAGCAAGTGGGGGCGGATCTGTTAGGAAAAGTCAACTGATCCGGTTTTTTTTGAAAATTGGATCACTTCACAACTAACTGATCCGGTTTGTATGTGAAAACTGGATCAGTAGATGAGTAATTGATCCGGTTTCACAAACAAACCGGATCAGTTTTATTGTATTAGGAATTAAAAAAAAACTCAGATTTCACTACTAACCAGCCACCACTGACGATTGTACAAAAATTATGGGGGAAAAAGTGCCCAGCCAAGTGTATCACAACTCACAAGTTTCTAACAATCTCAGCCAACAAGATCAGCGATACGAATTAAAAGAAGAAACTGACTTAAAAAAAGCTTATTATAGAACAATTTATACATTAAAACATAAAATTATACATTAAAACAACAATTACACAAAATTATTAATTAATACGAAAATTGCCTAACAAAATTACACAACTCAACTTATACCGATAATTAAAATTTCAGATCTAAAAAACGAAAAAAGCCAAAAACTATAAAAAAAAACTCAACGAAAATGGAATGAACTAATGAGTGGTGTAAGCAATTGTCAGCGGCGAATATATGCGACGACTGTGGTTCCTAACAAGGAGAGGAGAGGAAGAACGATGATGATGAACGATGATGAAGAGACGATGATGTTGAGCGACAATGAAGAGACAGATGGGTAGAGTTGGAAGACGGATGGGAGGAACCCTAGGGTGAAAGAGGGAGAAATGCATGAGAGGGTGAGAGGAAAGAGGGAGAATGGGCTGAGAGAGGGAGTTTGGCTTGATGTGAAATGAGAGAGGAGAGACTGAGGTTTCATTTAATTTATTGAGATCCTCCATCCCAACTGATCCGGGTATGAAGACCAACCGGATCAGTTGAAAGAGTGGAGAGAATGTGATTGAAAAATAGATCACCCAAAATGTTAGCTGATCCGGTCATGGGTGTGAACCGGATCAGTTGACATTACACTAGAGGGAAAAAGACCAAGGGCTGCGGTTAAAAGTGGCCTAACAGCTGCATTTTTTTACCGCAGCCCTTGGCCTAGCAGCCCTTAACATTTTTGATGGACTGCGGTTATTGACCACATCCCTTAACAATTAAGGGCTGCGGTTATTCAAAAAACCGCAGCCCTTAATTGATAAAGGGCAGCCCTTAATTGATAAAGGGCTGCGGTTACTGGTCAAAACCGCAGCCCTTAACAATTAAGGGATGCGGTTTTTAGCGAATTCTGCAGCCCTTATGATTTTTTTTTGCATTTTTTTGTTTTAAGTGAACCAAAAACAATTACACATATATATAAGTATCATTTTTCATTGCGATTTATATTATTTACCCAAAAAGCTATTCTATGAATAGAAATATGACAAATACACAAAAGGCAATCCTTCTTCAATGATGATTTGTAGTTGAAACTCTTGAAAATTGCAAAGCAATAACAATATTAATTCATAAACCAAAATTTAAAAACAAATTCACTTCAAGCTAGACCTAACAGCTTCCAATTATTCTTGGACAACTTCCAACTCATATTCCACAAGGGAGAGATTGTTATCCTCCTTAACCTGAAAGCTTGCAGGTTCAGTGACCTCAACACGATCCCGCTTGTCAACTGCAAGTCTCATTGAACTCTTGAACATGTCGATCTTTGCATTACGCAGGATCACTGTAGCATCAGGCCTCATGAGATCAACTGCAAGAGCAAAGAGTTCATTAGAGCAAGTTATTTGGGGATACAACAAAAGAAATAGAAAACCACTTGAATGCAACAAAAAGATCTTCATTTCTCAAAATTAAACAGAGACACATTGCTATGAAGTATGTAATTTTCCTTATGAATGATATTCAAGAACGAGAAGGCGCATTATAACAATAAGAAAATACAGTTTCATGGAAAAAAATGGACATATTAAAACAAGAAATTTTGCCTAATCATGAGACTTCGCCAAAATTTTCACAAAGAGTCATAACACCTATATATTAGAACTTAGAAGTATTATACTACAAGTTTTGACGATATTTTGGGTAAAGCCTGGGCACCCAACATGATTATGAACACTAGTGAAATAGCCCTGATTTAAATAGTGTTATATTTAAAATTAATGAAGGTCATTAGGGATATAATGAGTACATAAAGTGAAACAATTACATTTAGGGATGTGAAACTATTAATCTCTAAATATATGTTATTAAAGTAACCCTCTTATAGGAGTTAAGATATAAGGGCAAGAAAGTGCTTAAAATAAATACAAGAATGTATATAAATGGAAAAGTGAGACTTGGAATATGTATATCAAGTTGTTAGGGATATTTACAAAGTCTTTAAGCTAGGTATTAGGGCTTAAGGAGGTAAATAATAAAGATAAAATGATGAAGAGTGGACTGATCAGAATTTCTATGTACACAGTTTTGGGGAGTAGGGAAATGGGCCTTGGAAACTCAGTCCAACTTCGAATTAAACACCACCCCAGTGTCTTAAATACATGTGAGGAGGTAAGGTTAAAATTTTGTGGCATTTGGCGCAAAGATCAGAAAAATCCAGAAGTTTCTTTTCTCTCTCCCTCCACTCGCATGTCATGTTCTTCTTGGGACAGCACCAACGTCCCTCTTTTTCTCTATAAATCTTGCACCAAAACTTCAAAATTTTTACATGCAAACTAATACTTAGATACTCCAGCTTGTGATAGATATTGGGGAGCAATTTATACAAGTCAAAGGTCAAGGGAAGCTAGTCTAAACCAAGGAAAGAAGAAGATCATTGAGGTGAGTATTTTGTAGGATGTAATTGGGTTTTTGAGCTAATTCTTGATGAAATTATCAAAGAATTGATGTTGGGTTATGATTATGAGTATAGGTAGTGGATAAATCAGGAGGTGAGCAAGAGTTTAAGGAAGATAAGGTGTGAGGAATTCTCAAAGGAGGCAAGGTACACAAGCATTATTCTAGGATACCCCATTTTGAGTTAAAACTTTGATAATCTTATTGCATGTTGTGGTTGATCCGATAATTATGATTTGCATGTTGAATTATGTTGTTTATAAATATGGAAGAAAGTGATTTTGATGTTTTTAACTAGATGCATGTGAAGTTTCCACTTGGATTTAGCTTATTTTGCTCTTAAAACATGATATTTAAATTATAAATTTTGTAACTCTTGAATAAAATAGTTATTTTGATGTTAGGATCTTATAAATTACACCAAGGTAGTAGTTGCTTTGTTTTTAATTAATGAGTCACATGGTAAAAAGGTTATATAGTAGGTTTTAAGTTTAAAGTACTAAAATCGGTCAATTTTCATAAATACCGATGAAATGTTTTTTATGAAAATGATAGGCTTTTATAAACCGAATCTTTGCCATTATTAACATGACTTATGCAATAGCTATATGATATAAAAATAAAAGACAAAACTTGGGTATCATCATATTTGAGTCCTACACCAATAAAACTATACTTCTTGTCAAAGGAAACTCTATTTAAACACCTAAACCCATCTAATAAAATGATAGTAGAAAAAGGGAGGAAAAGTATAAAATTTTGCTGTCCCTTATCTTCAAGTAATCCATTAGGGAGAATGTCATAAAGATAATGATAATATATGGGTCACGAGTTCTTAGTTTGCGAGAAAGTAGAATAGCGGTTTCCTCACAAATCACACTATTTACTCTAAACATCGTAAAGTTCTTAAAAATAATGCTAAACTCAAAATACTTTAAGCACCTTCAAAAGGCAGTAGCTTATAAAAACATATTTAATTTTTTTTCAAAAAAGGGGATTACTCTTATTTTCCTAACAACTGGTCAATTTTCTAAATATTTAAGGAAGATTGATTCTTGGAATTCCATTGGAAGTTTTTTAAAAGCTCTTCTAGTGGGAACTTCACATGACAACGTTATATATTAAGATTTTTTTTTCCATAAGTAGATAATGTCTCCATACATTTATTAAGAACCCTTCTTCCGTATACTTTGGATACTAATTTTGTGATATGATTTTCATTGTTAAGCGATTAGGGAAAGAAGCTGATTTAGCAGTGATGAACAATTATGTGAATGTGATTAGGAATATGATAAGTAATATGTATATGTATTGGAACATGTCCTAAAAGTCTTGCAAGCAAATATGATAAGGAGGGGAGACGTTACCCATCAGTCTAGAGACTTCGTAGTCACCTCTCTCTAGTCAGGTTCTCTTTCCCTAGTCAAGAATATGTGAATGTTAAGCCAATCTGTTTGAATGTTAATTTCTCTCGAATACGTAAATATGGGCGTAAGCCGACCATATTTGCGACTTGGAAACAAGTCCAATGTAATATTTTCGAAACAGGTTCTTATGTAATAACAAGTTTTACGAAAAGTCATTCTTTCCTTACTTGTTATGAATAGTGAAGCTTGTGTACCAGCCTTGCTGATTGATTATCTCTTGGATTGTTTGTTTGTGGTGGGGGCAGGGTCCCCCATTTGCAGGATTAAGTAGAGAAGGTGGGAGGATCTTTCTTGCATTGCTTAAGCTTAAGGTTGGAGTAGTGATATTAAGAAGAAATAGGATCGGAGCTTGTCACCTAAATTATGTTATAAAAGTAATGTTGTATATCACTGGTTGTGTTTAATAAACTAGATGGGCAATGTGAATTTTAACTCCTAGATTAAGATGTACTACCTCCGGTCTTTATTAGTTTACCGCTTTTGACTTTTGACACTATTCACATACATGACTTTGACTATCTCTTGTGATTTATACTTAAGGATAAATATAGTCATGTGAGATCTTGTTAGATTCATCTCAATGTGTAGTATCCAAATATCAAATTTTTGTAATTTTTGCTTATTGATAATTAGAGATATTAAGGTTCAAATTAGTGTATCGGCAAATGTGCCCCATAGAAAGGGGTAAACTAATAAAGACCGGAGGGAGTAATAGTTAGTAACTATTTTGGTATGATATTATGTGGAATAGCTATGATAACATCGAGCTGCTTTCCCTCCTAAGGGAAGGTAGTTAGAGTAACATCCACGCGCTTAGAGGCTTAACCCGTATTTAGCTGAAGATATTGATTGGCTCAGAATGGGGTTAAGCACTTAAGTGGGTGGCCTGTTACAATTACTACCCTCTTTAATCTTTATCACTAGTTTCAACACTCGCCCATCTAGGAGGGGAATATCAAATCCATGGAAAGAGACATTTAATTATTCAGCGCAAATTTTTTGTAGAGTTATAGGGCAGATATGTAGTAAGCAAATAAAAAGGAGTGTGTGCACTCGACACAATCAGGAGTAGATACAAATATCACCTTAGACAATTTAAACAGCAAGTCATAAGCAGAAGTAAAAGTAGATAACTTACTTGGTACAATTGAACTGACTTCAGATGGAGTTCAAGCAGAACTAACCCCGTGATAAGCTATTGAGCCACCAGATAACTCTTCCAAGAAGCTCAGTTTTTTGAATCTTGTCTTTCCCAACAAGCTGAATAGACACTTTTTTGTTGCTTAGGGAAAGGACATACATTTCATCTGGAACAAAAGGGGAAAGAAAGCTGAGTTAACTCAAAAACTACTGAACTCAGGACGACAAGATACAGCCTGAACCAGTAGATAAACGAGTAAAACGACTATCGACGATTAAGAACATGATAGTACATTTGATGGATCTCAAGTCTATTCAATTTGTATGTTGATGCAAATGGGTCTTTTATTCTCTCTCTCGCTTCCCTCAATGTTGATTCCATTCAAATGATGTTCACATTTTCCATGATATATATTTACAAAGAAACAATCTAAAAGCCGTCAGAAAATTTGAAAGATTTCCTTGTAAAAGGACACACAGAGAAACTCATAGGAAAATCACATACTCCATCTGAATCTAGAAATATGAAAATTAACAGAGAATGACCGACTCTAATCAAAACAACGATTTCGATGCTCACAATAAACATTTGACCGGCATCATTAATGCTTAGTTATAACTCAACCTTCCCACTTTTAGCTTCTTATATTGCCCTAAGGAATAACAACCACCAACAACGAGTTCAATACCACAGAAGAAAAACAGAGAAAGATAAATCCAACTAAATCATAATAAAGTAAAATTCCGGTATCGTACAACAACATCAATTAGGTCCCATAACGTTGATCACAAAAGCAGATAATCATCACAAAAACCAACCATCTCCGTTCTTATCCTCGCTCAAATTTCAAATTTAACACATCCAGTTTCATTACGAAACGACCGATAACAAAACACAATCAAAACAACATGATACAAATCATGCTGAATCTTTTATATCCACCACATATCTTTCATCCAAAGCTAACATCAATCATGCTGCAAAACCAAAAGTTTTAAAATCTGGGTAACATTGCTCTAACAAAATAATGCTGAATGTTTAATTTCCACCACATAAAATCAAAGGCGGGCTACCAACAATCATTACCCACATCCAAAAATACAGCAAAAATCATACAATCATACACAAATCATTAGAATGATTTCCAAAGTTCCAAGAAGAAAAAACAATTTGCAAACCGAATATAACCTCTGGATCAAAATTTATCATCTCAACTAAAAATAACCACACCGCAAAAGGCGCTAATATCGATTATCTCATGAAAAAAAATCATAAACAAAAACTGAAACATGAACCCGGAAAAAGCACAGTATCAACTCTAATCAACCCATAATTTTTTTGGAAAGAAGTAAGTTTAAAAGTCCAAATCTTCCATTTCAGAAGCATTATACGACAAAATCCGTTCATTTTTTTTTTGTGATAAATCAACAAAATAGCAGGGATGACGATGAAAGAACTGAAAATCTAGATAAATTAAAAAAAAGGAGCATACCTGATGATGATGAAGATGATGAGTAGTGCAGTGAACAAGAGAGAGAAAGACTAAGCAGCGGCAACACCACCTACACAGCAGCGAACCAGAGGAGAGAGATAAGGGGACGTGTGGCTTGTGGTTGGTTCAGGGGAACGATGGTGCTGGGGTTCAGCAGGGTGGTGCAGCGGCACAATGGTTGCAATTTGAGCAAGAGCAAGGAAAGGAAAATAGAAAACATGAGCACAAACAGAAAACACAAAGACTGATTTTCTTTTGTTTTATGAATCTTCAACACCTTCTTCACAATCTTCTGCTCTTCGACCGAGAAAGCTCAGATGATTCCGAAGAGACAATGCGCAAACCAAAGAGTTAACATTCAAAATGGAGGCACAAAATGACATAAGATGCATAAAACCAAAACTTTAAATCATGATAAACATGCATGAAGGCTTGGAACAAACCTTTCACGAACAGCACCGGCAGATAGAACTCCTCCATATGGACAATTCACAGTACGCCTGTTATTGGGTAATCTGCTTCTCTTGTAATCAGTGGGCCTCAAATGAGAAATCTGTAAAGAAAACGCCAAGAGAAAAATTAATCATCGATCATAACACTAACGCTCAATAAACTTATAAACCTACTAGGTGAAATTCAATACATGACAAATAAAAGCATATGTATCTATGGCTCGTAGAAGATGCAAAGATCAGCAGCTAGCCTAATCAGCCTAATACATTATTATATCTTTAGAACTTGCTGGAGACAGAACACAAAGGCAATTACTTACTATTGACAAAAATGAAAAGCCAACTACACATGACTAGTAAACAAAACCACAAGAGCCTACACTAATAGTGGAGATACAGGTAGAAGATACTCAAATACGGGAACCCCAAGTCCCAAAATAACTTATTCTCAAAGGAAAGAATGCAACAATGTGAAAAACAGGTGAAACATCCATGGCTGAATGTGAGTCAATATACTTAGGCTATGTTCAGTTCACCTTATTTTTACTTATTTCAGATCAGATCAGATCAGATAAGTTCAGATCAGATCAGAGAAGATAAGTTCAGATCAGATCAGATCAGATAAGTTCATATTAGATCAGATAAGTTCAGATCATGCTTATATTTAAAAACTTATTATTATTGTTATTATTGTTATTGTATTATGATTATTATGATTATTAGTATTACTAATGCTATTATTATTATTATTAGTATTATTATTTTATTGTTATTATTATTGTTATTGTTATTGTTATTATTATTATTATTATTATTATTATTATTATTATTATTATTATTATTATTATTATTATTATTATTGTTATTGTTATTGTTACTATTATTGTTATTATTATTATTATTAGTATTACTTTATAAGATTACTATTACTATTAATATTGCTACTATTTACTAGTACATTTGTTCAAAACGATTATTATTATTGTAGTTGTTGTACTTATTAATTATTAATATTGGTAATTATTATTAATGTCGTTGCTATTATTATAAATGTCATTGATATCACCATTTCAAGTTATTTGTGTTCAAGAAGAAGAATGTTATATTGCCATACATTTATACGTGTTCTTTTTTATATTTGTTCTAATTAACAATTTTGATATGCGATGTTCTTTTTGATGTTGTACAGGTAAAGAACATGATAATAGTATATGATGTTTATTTTTTTAATAATTTTGGCAGAATAATATAAAGTATATGCTAGTAGTTTATATAAAACATGAGTAGCAAGAGATAACCTAATGGTGTTGGCATCACATTCAAATTTCCCCCTACACGGGATTTCAACTTATCTTAAAAAAAAGTTTATATAGAACATGACAACGATATAAGAAGAATATTTAACAATTTTGTTCAAGATCATATGATTATATATATTTATAGGTTTATTTATAATGAAAAAAGAACAATTGATTGATATAACAAAAAATATGTTGTTAGTTAAATCCAAACATGTCATCAATATAAAAATAACATCTATCTTTTAATTTTTTTTTGAGGGGACATCTATCTTTTATTTGTATGTGTTCTTTAAATAGATTTTTTATGCTCTTTCAATATATGTGTTTTTTTTTATTATCATTATATGTTCTTTCATTACTACCTAAATTCTTATTATAAATGGACCTTAGACATGAACAATATGTTCTTTTTACCATAAACAATATGTTTCTTTAACCTAAAATATGTGTTCTTATATTTTTGATTGTATGTTCATATACTATGTGTTCTATTTCAAAAAAAAACTAAGTATGCTATTATTATTATTATTATTATTATTATTATTATTATTATTATTATTATTATTATTATTATTATTATTATTATTATTATTATTATTATTATTATTATTATTATTATTATTATTATAATCATTATCATTATCATTATCATTATCATTATCATTATCATTATCATTATTATTATCATCATCATTATTATTATTATTATTATTATTATTATTATTATTATTATTATTATTATTATTATTATTATTATTATTATTATTATTATTATTATTATTATTATTATTATTATTATTATTAAAAGTTGTACATAGTAATAAAATGATAGTAATAGTAATACTAGTAATGAAATACAAAGTAATAATAATATTAGTAATAATATGTTTTATAAAAGATAAGTTCAAATCAGATCAGATAAGTTCAGATCAGATCAGATAAGTTCAGATCAGATCAGATTAGAAAAAATAAGTTCAGATAAGTTCGGATCAGTAAAAATAAGATGAAATAAACATAGCCTTAATCTTAAAAATCCTCAATTATACAACTTTCTGTCAATTTGAAACCCTAATTGTTTTAGTATGTAGAGTAATTTAACAAATCATCAATGTTTAGTCTGCTTGACTGACAAGTAAACTATTTCCCTCAAGATGTTCTTCAATTGGAGATTTATGCAACAATGGTTGAGTTTGCTCTGTCCGAACCTGAGCTACGTTCCCGAACCTGCAAAAAGGAACCCACCCTAGAGGTTTGGGTGGTGGTTCCCCCTCCAAAGCTTAAGTCAGATATCAGGAGTGAGAAGGAAAAAGTGGAGATAGAGAGAGAAAGTGAGAGAGTATTTCCACAGAGTAAGTTTACACTGTTTGCATTGAATTCCCTTTCTCCTGATTTCAGGGGTATTTATAGTGTTTGTGATATGAGTATATGACTGCTGCCCTTTTAGGTTACCCTAGAACTGGGGCACCTGATTAGCTAGGCAATCAAATCATGACACTTGGCAGGTTATGACTGGAGATGGATCATCAACCAATCACCTGCAGCCATTTTAGGGATTTGGACTCTGACTAACCTTTGGGCCAAAAGGCGAGCCTTTTCTCCCAACTGAGCAAAAACCAATGGTTAAACCATTTTTCTTTATTTCTTCTGATAGGACACGTGTATGGTCCTGATGGATCCAGGTGTCTCAAATAGAGCCATTGATATTTTAGGCTACAACATTTACCCCTAATAGGGTTTTTACTGGTGGCCCAGACGACGGTTAAGGCCCTTTTACCTGAGGAAGTTACCTCAAATTCAAAAAGAGGCAAATACGCGCCATGTTTTGGGCCTTACCGGTCATATTCGACCGGTTTAATTATTACCGGTCAACTTTTGACCGGCTCAGCAGGTTTTTCACCCCTATATATATGCTTCTTTTGCCTTCATTAGATCATTTCACACCTTGCGAAAAATTTTCTAGAGAGAGAGGCTCTGCATTTTTTTCTAGAGAGAGAGAGAGAGAGAGATCGTCCAACCTCCGCTTTTTTCACCGAATCGTCCAAGCGTTCCGCCAGGTATCCTTTCTTTCTTCTTTTTTGTTTTCCTTTATTCTTTTTTTTTTTTTTTTAGAAAATCAATAAAATGGATTCCTCTTCTTTGTCAAATAATCATGGCCGATCAAGAGTTAGCCTTGACCCTAGAACCGATAGTACTTCTTCTTCGGCACATTCTAGAGTTGGGCCAATTCTGGCCGAATATATATTTTTTATGGTTTTGGCCGGCAAAGTCAGACGACCCAGTCTTTACCTGTGCAGGGTAATCTGGCGCGCGTCAAGCAAACGGCCAGTGTAAGACGAAGAATAATTCTCCCGTCCTATAGCTCTGAAATGGAGGAACCCAAAGTGCTCAGCCTTTGGTCGGGCCTACTTCCCCTGATAACAGTGTTGGGGAGAATCTTGAAATAAACCCTGAGGCCAGTCCGTCTGGTAGGGATATCGATATGGAAGAAGCCGGCGAAGGTAATAACGAGGGTGATTCCGGCTCAGCTGCAGAATCGGACGACCCTCCACCACTTCGTCTGAAATTAGAAGACGCTTAGGTCCTCTTTCTGACCCTGCCTTTATCTTAGTCAATCGTAAATGGTTAGAAAAAATAGGGCTTGATCCCAGCTACTTGTCCACCTATATGCCCATACCGGGCTTCTCTTTCGTCTTACCCAATAAGGAGGCTACGATTCTGAGGTTTCCTTCGTCATACCGGGCTTCTCTTTCGTCATACCCAATCACTTTGGCGTCTACAAGCTAGCCTTGGACGCGGGGATGAGGTTTCCTCTTCATGAATTCAAAGAGCAAGTGCTAAGGTATTACAACGTTGGCCATAATCAATTGGCCCCCAATGCTTGGTACAATATTTTGACTTTTATAGCCGTCTGCGAGCTGCGCGGCCTGGCCCTTTCTCTCCCGGCCTTTTCCCAAATACATTATGCGTCCAAGGTCCCAGGGACAGTGGACGGAACGTGGCTCAGCATCTGCAAATGACATGGCTTCCTTACCTCTTGGGGAAAGCCTTCGAAGATGCATGATTGGAAAGCCGACTTCATCTTTCTCAGAGCGGCCAATGATTCTGTCACTGAAGAGTACCGTTTTTATAACCGGGCCGTCATGAATACTGGACGAGGGAAATCCTTTTTGGACTTAGAGGATAGATTTGACGAGGAGGTGATGGAATACTTTAAAGTAAAAATGTATTCCAGACCAGATAACACATCCTTTAAAGGGCCAGCTAACTGGATTCCCTTCAAAGAGATGTTCTGTGACGATAGCTTCTTGGTCACCGCCGGCTTGCGGTTGGCCGAGGATAGAGGTATATTTTCAAAACTTCCAAGTAAAATTTCCCGTCCAGAACGTGTTTCTACTTAACCCCTTCATTTCTTTTTTGCAGATACAGCCAGAACACTCCTCATAAAATCTTGGACGAGCGATATCAGTATGTCCAAGTTAACTGACAACTTATGGAAGGAGTTCGCCAACACAAGCGCCGAGAAGAGGGCTGAAACTCTGGTAAATCCTTTTTATTATTATTAATATTTTTTTTTGGGACGAGGGTGGTTTGAGAAAGGATGGTGTCCATAAGTTGGACGGCTTCCTTCCACGAACCTTCCTCGTATTGATTGGTATACATGCCATGGACGAGGCCCTGGGTTGTCTGTCCAAGGTGGTAGCTTAATCTTGGACGAAGGTCACTCGAGGAAGGAATGCATCCATGCTTGGGCGGCTTCCTTCGTCGAACCATCCTCGTCTGAAATTTGTAATTGCCTTGGACGAGGCCCTGGCTGGTCCGTCCAAAGTGAGTGCTCTTTTTGGACGAGGGTCACTCGAGGAAGAAGGACGTCAAGCTTTCTGGACATTTTCCTTCGTCGCCCCGTCCTCGTCTAGAGAGGGATGAAGGCCTTGGACGAGGCCTGGGTGGCCCGTCCAAGGTGTTTGTTGGTTCTTGGACGAGGATCCTTCGAGGAAGGAAGGCGTCCAGCTTTTTGGAAGGTTTTCTTCGTCGCACCACCCTCGTCTGGAGTGGGAGGAAGGCCTTGGACGAGGTTGGTTTGAAGAAAGAGGTCGTCCATGTTTGGACGACTTCCTTCATTGACCAACCATCGTCTGGAGTTTAGCAAGTAGGGTTCGTCACAAAACACACTTTTAGCTTTTACCTTATTTAGACGATCCTTCTCCTAACTTGTTTGTTTTTGCAGAAAAATGCCCCAACCAACAAAGCTCCACCTGGGACGTCTTCTTTATCAAAGAAGAGGCCTGCACCGGCCGGGAATCAGCCTTCGACCAAAAAGCCTAAGCGCTTTGCAAAAAAGAAGATGGAGAAGACCACCCCAGCAGGCAAAGGGGTCAGGGAGCAAACTATTCTCCCTCCAAAGGACAAAGTCTTGAAGGAGGAGTCGTCTACTGATGCCCCGGCAGCGGGTGAGAAAGAGCTGGACTCAGTTCCTGTTGATGAGTTGGACACAACTGATCAGACTGAGGTTAAGTCAGACTCTGCTCTAACGTTGGCGTTCCATGAGCCAACAACGACTACTGAAGACAAACCAGCCTTCAACGGCTCGGTTGCCAAGCTGATCTCACAGATGCCGCTATCTATTAGAGCGGTGTCTCTATCTTCGGGTGAGTCGTATTATCCTAACATAGTTAGGACAGTGCGGGTTGGTGGACGTTCAATGAGTCCGTCCAACAGACAGGCAGTAGTCATTCTTATCAAGAGAACTGAATCCCCCCCTCTTTCAGATAAGGGCAAAGGACCTGCATCCGCCCCGGCTGCTCCCACAGTGGACTCAGACGAGGAGTCTTCAGCTGCGTTCGCCAAGATGTCAAAGGCTGAACGTGAACGGCTTAAGCAGGGGCTGTTCAAGTGCTACCCTGAGTCCTATATAAAGGGCTTAAGGGGAGCATCAGTTGGGCATGTAGGCTACATGTCGCAACTTGTTGCCGAAGTAAAGTTTGTGGTCGTTTTTGTTTTTGTACTTGTAACATTTTTTATTTATTTTGCAACTCGTCTTACTGACTTGCTTCATCTTTGTCATTTCAGCTTCTACCTCACAGCATTTTGACTGAGGAGTGGGCGAGAGAGCTTAGGAAGGAGAATAAGTAACTCGTCCATCAAGCTACAACGGCCGGCGACAAGGCCATTCATGACATAGAGATGGCGGCGACTCTTCACCGTCAATCAAGGGAGGCTTAGGAAAAACGGTCGGCCACACTAGAGGCTAACAACCAACAGTATCTCGTCACCATCAACCAGCTGTACAAGGATCAGGATAAATTGAAACTGGCCTTGGACACCATCTCAACTGAGTTGAGAGGCGAGAGAGATACTGCCCTTTTTGCCGCTGTTCAACTTAGAAGGGGGAATATCCTTCTATGGGCTCGAAATGCTCGGCTGAAGAAGGAAACGGCTCAGGCCTTTGAGGACGCCAAGGAAGGCCTTAATTAGGTCATTGAGACGTCCGAGGACTGGGCCATCAAGGCCTTTGAAATGCTGGCAGAGCCTCATGACGTCCCCAGCTTTGTCCGGCGATTGGAATTTCAGGAGAGCGTCCACCGTGCAATGGTGAATGCTCAAGAGCCTCCTGAATTCCTAGACTCAGATGAAGAGGTTGCTGACGAGGAAGAGTCTCCTGAGGACGACCAAGGAATAGGTGCTGAATGAAGTGCCTAGCTTTAGGTTTATTCTTCTAAGTTTCTTGGCTTGTTTGCCGTTGTAGCTTAGTCTTTTTCCTTCTTTTTGCTTTAGACTAAGTTGTAAGCCTTTATGACGAGTATATAATGAAATGACTTTTTGCCAATGCTTGTCCTTGCTTTTATTGCACTTGAATTTTTATCAAGTATAACAGGGACTCGTCTTGTTCTTCTCGGACATCTTTGCAACTTAACTTAGCAATAGATGCATCATGCCTTTGTCTTTGGACGATCTTCAAACATTCCGAACGACCTTCGAGCTTAATTAATTAAAGAGTGAGTATCGTCCTTGTCTTTGGACGATTTCATCTTGAAGATGCTAAGTATAAATGTGACTCGTCCTGATCTTTGGACGGTCTTCAAGCATAAATGAGACTCGTCCTGATCTTTGGACGGTCTTCAAGCTTAGTTAAGGGTGAGTTTCGTCCTTGTCTTTGGACGGTTTTCATCTTGCCTTAAAGAAGCCAAGTATAAATGAGACTCGTCCTGATCTTTGGACGGTCTTCAAGCTTAGTCAAGGAAATGATAGGTTTCGTCCGTGTCTTTGGACGATTTTCATCTTCCCTTAAAGAAGCTAAGTATAAATGTGGCTCGTCCTTAGCACTAGGGTCGTCCTAAATATTTGCAGGCTTAGCTGTTTCCCCCCCTTATTGGGCATAACTCATCCTTGTATCCTGGACGAGTTTTGCACCAAGAAGGAGAGTGGCCAACAGTGGCCGAGCCACAACAAACTCCTTTATTTAGGACAACCTAGATACCTGTTTGCAATGTGCATATTGCTTGTTGATGGACGAACCTTGTTATGGCCGGCTTCCTGGAGGGAGCAACGCTCGTCTTGGAGTAGTGAACCCTTACTAGGGCCTTTACTACTTAGCTGACCTTGCATTTGAAAGTAAGATTCCTTTACTAAGGCTTGCTTATTTCTGGTCAGCTTCCTTTTAGGGACCATGACGTTTTCCTTACTAGAGATTATCGTCAATTGGTTGACCATATGTGTGATGTTCCTTTTAGATTTATTACACTTTGGCCGGTCTCTTTGAGGAAGTAATATTCGTCAGAGAAATGGGTATTCCCCGTTTTGAAGTCCATTGTCTATCTTTTACTTTGGACGTTTTATTGTTCTTTGTAATTTTGTCTAAGTTAATGTCACTTTTAGACCACTAGACTAACTGGTGGTAAAATTGCCCCAAAGTGAACAACTTAGTAAAAGTTAAAGGAACAATATAAGGAGGAAGTATAAATTGTATTATATGAATTTTGCTTGACTAAGTGTCAAGATACATGTATACAATTCTTTTTTCTCTTGTTTGTGCCGTGGCACTTCTTTGAGATTACAAACTACTTGTAGAATTCTTGGCGATTGATTGAGTCAGACGTGGTACTTCTTCAAAGTATCTGAGTTCCAGGTGCGCTGTATTGGTCGTCCATCCATGCCCTGGAGATGAAATGTTCCGCTTCGCACTTTCTGGACGATCAGATAGGGTCCTTCCCAATTTGGTGTCAGTTTTCCCAGCTCCTTAGCTCATCCAACAGACTCCATCTTCCTTAGAACCAAATCCCCTACCTTGAGTGGTCGTCTAGGGACTCTCTTGTTAAAGTCCCGAGCCATTCGCAGCTTGAACAATTGCATTCTTAGCAGAGCGTTGCCCCTGATCTCTGGTACTTGGTCCAAGGCCGTGCGTAATGCAGCCCAGTTGGCTTCTTCTGTGTACATCATGACTCTCAGGGTGGGCTCTTCAATCTCAATGGGCAAGACGACTTCCGTACCGTAGACCAACATGAAGGGTGTCTTTCCTGTAGAATTTTTGGCCGTGGTTTTGATGGACTATAACACCTGCTTAGTTCTTCAACCCATAGTCCATTGGCATTATCCAGCTTTCTTTTGATTCCGTTTGATAGGATCTTGTTGAATGACTCTACTTGCCCATTGGCTTGTGGGTGGGCGACTGCAGCAAAGTGGGCTTTGATTTCCCTCTCTGCCAACCAATCTTTCAGCTTAGGTGTTTCAAACTGTGGGCCATTATCAAAGACGATGGACTGCGGCATACCAAACCGATTTATAATGTTCTTCCAAATAAAACCCTTGACATCATTCGTTGTTATACTTCGCATGGCTTCAGCCTCTATCCATTTAGTGAAGTAGTCCACAACTACGATTACAAACTTCTTTTGCCCAGCGGCCACAGTTAAGGTCCCAGAATATCCATGCCTCATTTGGCAAAAGGGAGTGGGAACAAGATAGGAGTTAAGTAGTTGGACGGCTTCTGATGCAAGTTTCCATGTTTATGACAACTGTCGCACTTCTTTGCATAGGTGAGAGCATCTTCCTTTAAGGTAGGCCAGTAATACCCAGTCCTTAAAGCCTTTTCCCCCAATGCTCTTCCCCCAAAGTGGGATGCACAAGCTCCTTCATGGAGTTCCTTCAGCACTTCTAGTCTATCTTCCCTAGTGATACACTTGAGGAGGGGACGATTGAATGACTTCTTGTAAAGGGTTTCATCCCACAATTCAAACCACTTGTCTCGGGCTTTTACGTACTTAGCCTCTACAAGATCTGAAGGCAACCGTCCTGTCTTCTTGAATTCTATTATAGGATCCATCGAAACTTCCCCTCGGCTAAGAAACATGACTTGTTCTTGGTCAATACTCTTTTTTGGTTTAACCTCCCAAAACACTGTTCTTGGTGCATCACAGCCAGCCGAGCTGGCCAATTTTGAGAGAGCATCTGCTTGATGATTTTCTGACCTTGGTACTTGGTCGAGAACAAATCATTTTAATGGCTCAATCTCATCTTTGATCAGACACATATATTTGCTCATTGACGCCTCTTTACATTCAAAGTCTCCATTGACTTGACTGACGACTAAGAGAGAGTCCAATTTAGCCTCAATCTCTAAAGCCCCAGCCGCCTTACACATCTTGATCCCAGCCAGAAGTGCTTCATATTTTGCTTCGTTATTAGACGCTTGGAATTGGAACCTTAGCGCATATTCAAATTTATCTCCCTCTGGAGATTGACAAATGATTCCTGCCCCACATCCATTGACAGTGGACGATCCATCAACCATGAGCGTCTAATGCTTCCTTCCTTCGGCTGGATCAGGTATTGGTTCTATAGTTGGCCGAGTGAGCTCAACTATAAAATCTGCTAAGGCTTGCCCCTTAATAGCTTTTCTTGGTTCAAAAGTTATGTCAAACATGTTAAGTTCAACAGCCCACTTCAGCATTCGTCCAGTGGCTTCCATCTTTTGTAAGACTTGCTTCAGAGGTTGGTCAGTATAGACTAGTATGCTGTGAGCCAAAAAGTAAGGCCGAAACTTCCCGCTGGCCATGACAAGTGCCAATCCAAACTTCTCGACTGGCGTGTATCTACATTCCGCGTCCTTGAGCACATAACTCACAAAGTATATTGGGATTTGCACTGAGTCTCTCTCCGCCAGCAAAACAACACTCACGGCCTGGGGGGACACGAACAAGTATACGAACAGTTTTTCCCCCTCGGCTGGACTGACCAACCTTGGTAGCTGACGAAGGTGATCTTTGACTTGCTGAAGTGCTTGTGCAGCTTCTGTTGTCCATTCAAACTTGGCTTTCTTCTTGATGGTAGCAAAAAAATGATGACACTTGTCTCCCGACTTAGACAAGAAAGGTCCAAGGGCCGCTAAGCAACCCGTCAGGCGCTGAACTTCCTTTATCTTGGACGGGGACCTCATGTCTAGAATAGCTTGGATTTTCTCAGGATTGGCTTCTATGCCCCTCTGATCCACTAAGAAGCCTAAGAACTTCCCCGCCAAAACACCAAAGAAGCATTTTTTGGGGTTCAATTTCAGCTTGTACTTCCTGGGAGTTTCAAAGGTTTCTCTCAAATCACTAACATGGTCGCCCTCTTGCTGACTTTTGACAATCATGTCATCTATATATGCTTCTATGTTCCTCCCCAATTGTGGCTGGAAGACCGTATTGATCAGTCTTTGGAAGGTGGCTGGAGCATTTCTGAGGCCAAAAGGCATCCTCAGCCAGCCATACAGTCCCTTCTCCGTGATGAAGGACGATTTGTCTTGGTCCTCCGGCCACATGGGTATTTGGTGAAACCCTGAATAAGCGTCCATAAAGCTTAACAAAGCATGGCCAGCCGTGGAATCTACCAGCCGATCTAACTTAGGCAAAGGGAAGCTGTCCTTAGGACAAGCCTTGTTGAGATATGTGTAGTCCACGCACATTCTCCATGTGCCGTTGGGCTTTGGTACCATGACCACATTAGCAATCCAGTCTGGGTAGTATGTCTCTCTGATAAAGCGTGATTCCAACAACTTCTGAGCTTCTTGGTTGACCGCCTGGTTCCTGGCCGGTCCCAAGTGCCTTTTCTTCTAACGGACATGCTTTAAGCTGGGGTCAACATTTAGCCGGTGGACGACTACCTCTAGATCAATTCCAGGCATTTCTTCAACACAATAAGCGAACACGTCTTGAAATTCTTTGAGCCGGTCAATCAAAATGCCCCTCAAGCCAGTGGAGAGTGAAGATCTAATCTTTAAGGTTCTTTCCGGACGAGTTTCATCCAAACAAACATCTTCTAGGGCCTCTACCGGCTCTGGACGTTCTATTGCCACGCCCATAATGGCCATCACTTCTCCAGACGAGGGTGGCTCTTCCTTGATGGGCTCATACTTTCTTCTCTTGCTAGGAAGAATTTCGGACATTTTCCTTGGGGGAGCAACCTGCGTATGAGGACTTTCAATTGTCATTCTCAGAGAGGCCACTTGGTCCTTCACAATTTCGGACGCCTTCCCTCCTCCAGCAACCTTCGTCTGGTCTTGCTTGTCTGCCTTCCATGAAGACGGTTTCAGAGTAGTTAGACATCATTCCCTAGCCGCCTGCTGGTCTCCATATAAGGAGCCGATTTGACCACCATCACATTCAAACTTCATAAGCATTAAGTGAGTTATTATCACAGCTTTAACATGATTAAGAGTTGGTCGTGTAAGAATAATGTTGTAAGCTATCAAATCTCGGACAACCAAGAACTTGATGAACAAAGTTCGCGAGGTGTCCTTCTCCCCAACTCGAACGGGCAGCGTGACTGTCCCCAAAGGATGAATGATTCCTCCCCCAAACCCAATGATTGGGTGATGGACGGGGACCAAGTTCTTCTCATCAAACCTTAGTCGAGATAGACAGTCGGCACTAATGATGTCCTTGGAGCTTCCCATATCAATTAGAATCCTCCTTACTCTCAGGTTGGCTATCTTGATCTGCACAACCAAGGGATCATCATTGGGGGTTCTCAGCTTCTCCCGATCTTGCTCACTGACGACTACCTTGGGGAAGGGCTCATCCTTTGTATGATATGTCAACAAAACTTGGCCGAGCTCCCTAAGATAGTTCTTATGCCCCCTGTTGGTTGGCCCTCCAGCAGCAAACCCTCCCGAGATAACAAGGACAACATCCTCGTCAGTGCTTTCACTTTCCTTCTTCTTGCTCTGACGATCATCTCTCTTTTTAAATTCTTCCCCCCATGGGGTAAGTATGTGTTCATCTTTCCTTTTCGAGCTAGATCCTCTAATGCTCTCTTAAGGTGTTTACATTCATTGGTTTCATGCCCACAGTCTTTGTGAAAGTGGCAGTACTTGCTCTTATCCCTATTCCTGTAAAGGGTCTTCATTTCAGCTGGAGCCTTTAGCTCATATTGATCTTTTATCTCCATAAGAATGGAGTATTGATCCTTGCTAAATTTAATGGGATTAGCCAAAGATTCAGACTCTTTCCTCTTGCCTCTTCTGGACGAAGTGGTTGTGGGGGTTATAGCCCAAGTCTCAGCCTTTTTGGGGTTGCTCTTCTTTGGTTGAGCTACCTCTTTAGGCTTCTTGAACTCAGGGCACTTTGCCTCAGCACATACTTCGGTGGCGTGTATAAACGCTTCGGCTTCTTTTAAGGCTTCGGCAAGGGTGGTGATTTTCTTCTTCACAAGATCAAACTTAAAACTTCCTGGCCTCAATCCCCTGATGAAGGCGTCAAAGGCCACACCAACATTGAGGTCTTGAATTTGAAGGGCTTCTAGATTGAATCTCTTAACAAAACTTCTGAAGGCTTCTTTTGGTCCTTGGACGACCTTGCCCAAGTGCATGCTTGTTTTTTTGCTCTTGTCGATTGGCAACAAAATGACTGGTAAATAAGAGACTGAGTTCAGTGAAATTGTTGACTGAATTGGGGGGAAGATTGTTGAACCACTTCTGAGCTACTCCCTTCAGAGTGGTCGGGAAGTTCTTACACCAAGTAGCATCATTTACTCTTTGGACGTACATCTGATAATTGTAAGCAGATAGGTGATCGTCTGGATCGGTCGTTCCATCAAAAGGCTCTATGGTAGGGAGTTTTACCTTTGGGAAGGGGGACGCCTCCATGATCCTGGCCGAGAATGGAGTAGGCCAGTTGATCCGGAGGGCTCCCAGCCGTCCCTCAATGGGTATGAACTCCTTGCGGTATTCTTTTAACACAGGGTTAGATGACGTGTTTGCAGGGACTGGACGCCTATAAACCATTGGTTGAACCACCGTCTTCTCTTGTCTTGGACGAACAAGAGAAGGGCCCAATCTTCTTCCTTCCGTTCTGGATGGTATCCTCAAAGGAGGGTCTCTCAAGTACGGTGTAGACCCAGTGGCCGACCGTTGTAATGCAGCAGCTTTCTTTGCCTCTAGGTATTCCCTAGTATTTGTTTCCATTTTGTGCCCATTTGGACGGACATTATCCTGGGTCCTAACCACCAGGTTTCAGTCCATCTTCCTTCGCTGCTCACTACCTTCTGGCTGCTTTTCTCTGGTTGTTCTCCTAGAGGGTTCCTGACGAACAGGTCGACTTGGACCTGGATGGTTCTCCTGGGAATGCCCCCTAAGAGGAATTGAATTGTTAGCTGTTGGCTCCGGATTAATATGAAAAAACAGCATGTTGTTCTTGATCTGTTCCTGGACGACTGCTGCCATCTTAGTCTGAAAGTCATTCAAGACGTTCTCTAGATGGGCAGCAGTCACTGGACGTTCAAGATTCTCCTGAATCACATGTTGTTGGCTTTGTCCAGGGACATTGATGATGGACGGAGGTCTATCCCTTCCTCGAGGCGGTCTCTCGTGATCTACTGTATCTTCAACATTAATCTGAAAACTTCGATTTCTAGCCACGTTGGATGATTGACAGTCAGTCATCGTTGCGTCTCCCCACAGACGGCGCCAAATGTTTAGTCTGCTTGGCTGGCAAGTAAACTATTTCCCTCAAGATGTTCTTCAATTGGAGACTTATGCAACAATGGCTGAGTTTGCTCTGTCCGAACCTGAGCTACGTTCCCGAACCTGCAAAAAGGGACCCACCCTGGAGGTTTGGGTGGTGGTCCCCCTCTGAAGCTTAAGTCAGATATCAGGAGTGAGAAGGAAAAAGTAGAGATAGAGAGAGAAAGTGAGAGAGTATTTCCACAGAGTAAGTTTACACTGTTTACATTGAATTCCCTTTCTCCTGATTTCAGAGGTATTTATAGTGTTTGTGATATGACTGCTGCCCTTTTAGGTTACCCTAGAATTGGGGCACCTGATTGGCTAGGCAATTAAATCATGACACTTGGCAATTTATGACTGGAGATGGATCATCAACCAATCACCTGCAGCCATTTTAGGGATTTGGGCTCTGACTAACCTTTGGGCAAAAGGTGAGCATTTTCTCTCAACTGAGCAAAACCCAATGGTTAAACCATTTTTCTTTATTTCTTCTGATGGGACACGTGTATGGTCCTGATGGATCCAGGTGTCTCAAATAGAGCCATTGATATTTTAGGCTACAACAATCAACTCAAAACAATATATAACACCAACACCAAATCATGATTCATACAATAACTGAATAAGAAAAAAAAGCAACAATTCAAGCAATAATTTAATAAAGAACTTAAGAAGAAAAAAAAAATAGCAAAAAAGAAAGATAACTAAGAAGGTAGAGAAGTACCTGACACAGTGGTGCGAGAAAGCGGTTGACAGCACCGGTGAAAAGGAAGGCTGCGCAAAGAATAACAACAACCAAATATAGCCAGAGCACCAACCCCCAAGCAAAGAACTCTTTCTTGAGACATCATTCCACCAGTTGCCTCTGTTATTTTGATGCCAACACAAGTTGCACCTGCACTTAAAGAAAGCTCAATCAGGATTCTCAAACCAGGTTACCAAGATTCACCAAAACAATAAGTCTAAATTAAATTATCAGCAAAAAACCCCCCAATTATTCAAATCAATCAAATGGCACACTATATCTAGGTATTTCAATGGAAATGTATAGTCTTAATTACAACAAAAAGTTTGAAAAGCTGGAGAAATACAATAACCGAAAAAAATTACCAATTCGACCGAGTGTATTCCAAGAATTTCTAACCTCAAATTCAGAGGAAAATACTGAAATTCATAAGCCTAAATTCAAAAATTAGAATTTAAGTGTTGAGCAACATGAGGAATTAACGAAACAAAGAGAACTGAAATCAAAAAAGAAGAAATCGGAATGAATCCAAAAATGATAAGTTTGCACCTGGTCGAAAGAAGACAGCATCGCTACCAATTGTGAGTTTGTGACCATGACAGCGCACCGAGGTCAGGGAGAGCTTGAAGACACAGAGAGAGAGACACGGGGGTTGGAGTGAGAGAAGGAGAGGGAATTTGAGGTATCTAGGGTTAGCGACTTAGCGAGGGAAAGAAGAGTTAACGCGTGAAAATAATAAAAAAAAGGGTTGTGATTTTTTTAAAACCGCAACCCTTAATTTTTAGTTTCTTTCTCTTATTTCTTCAGATGGATTAAGGGCTGCATTTTTAAGATAACCACAACCCTTGCATAGCAGCCTTTGACCTTTTTTCCTCTAGTGTTAACTCACTAGTGCAGAATTAATGATTTGCGTCGGACCTGGGACCACTATTTGCGTCGGACATCGGTCCGATGCCACAGGTCTCGACGCAAATTTGAGAGATATGATCTGCGTCGGATTAGGACACGACACAGATTTAGTGCTATTTGCGTCGAATGTAATGCATAGTCTAATGCAAATGACCCTTCCGCCCCAGCCCCAGCCCCAGCAGCACCATCTACGTCGCATAATGGTCTGTGTGCGACACAAATCATCCATTTTTTAATAAAAAAAGTCGATCTGCGACGGACATTGAACACCATCCAACGCAAATGACTGTTTTTTATCAAAAAAAAATTAAATTTCGTGAAATTGAGAAAGGGTAATACGAATGATTTGCAATTTCTTATCATCCATTTTTTAAGTTGCATCAGATCTTAAAAGAACAAGAACATTACAGAAACATTAATTACAAAAAATACACCCAAACTAACTGCAAAAGAGATTGAATTTTGACATTGAGTAGAAGTGGTGTTTTTACAAACACTAATTTAAAAAAATACATAAATTACAGAAAATCAAAAAGATAAAATTACAGAATTAAAAAAATAACAAAATAAACGACTAAGATCTTCAGATCTTCAATTCTTTTGATAACCTGAGATAAATCAATTGAAAGTTCAACTCAAATGAACAAAACTCTAAAATTGATAGAAACTGAATCAAAAAAAATTCAAAATTTGTAATCAAAGATAACTTACCACCGTGAGGTCTTTTAAAATCATCGTCATCCTGCACCGAAACCATTCACATTGGTTTTTGCATAACGAAAATCACCTTTGCTGACGTTTTTTGGGTTAGACAATTAGACCCAGAAAAATAAAAAAATTAAACAAAAGTTCATCTAGATTCCCGTTTTTGGTCGAACACAGAAAAAAAAGGAAGAAGAAGAAAATCAGGGTATCATGGTCAATTGGGTTACAGATTTGACAAGGTTGGTTGAGTAAATGTAGCGTTTTTAGACCTCCATTGATGCTTTAGTAGCTTTCAAATCATGAACGCACTCGCAAAGATCCCCTTTTACCTTCTTTCTATCTCCTCTCTTCGCCGGAAAACCACCGCATTCGCCACAGAACACCGACACCGCATAAGCACTTCGTTGTTGAGATTCGAAAGAGAGATGAAGGTAGGTGAGAGAGATGAAGGTAGATGAGAGAGATGAGATGCGAAAGAGAGATGAGAGAGATGAAGGCGGAGTTCTGAAGTGTGAGAGTGAGAGAGATGAAGGTGGAGGGAGTTGAAGTGTGAGAAAACGGCTGAAGTGAGAGAAAACGGCTAAAGTGAGGGTTTGGAAAATAAACCCTAAACGCGCACCTTAATATGGGAAACCCATGATTTTCGTCGTGTCTTGTGGTCCATCCGACGCAAATCATGGCCCAAAACTTATTTAATGCCCATTTGCGTCGCACACTCGGGATAATCCGACGCACATTGTCGGATCCAAAATCTTGGGCTTTCATCATTTGCGTCGAATATTCGTCAACGTCCGACGCAAATAGTATTTGCATCGCACACTTGAGCTCGTTCGACGCACATTGTTGGATCATTTGCGTCGCGTGCTCTAGATGGTCCTACGCAAATGACCTTTTTCATCTGTTTCCGAACATTTGTGTTAGTCTTTCTTTTGTTCGATGCAAATAAGGAGACGCAAATTATCATTTTTCTACTAGTAATTGATCTGGTTTAGGAAAAATCGGATCAGTTAGCTTTGTTATTTAAAGTTTTTTCAACTAGTGTACACGTTAAATGCACAATACTTTCCATTATAACGAAATTCAAATTGATTCAGTAGCCCTTAATATTTTCCCTACCACGTGGCCTTTTCAATGGCCAAAGAATGAACTAAAATCCCTTGGTGCTTGCCATGTAGCACCAAGGATTTTGTTTTATATACTACTATTATTATAAATTATAGATGAAGACAATATATGTAGCCCTTAGGGCTATATATAAGCATTTAATATATTGCTAATAAAGGAAACAATTTGGGAAAACAAGACAAAATTACACATTAATCTAAGTAATAAATGCTTGACTTGATTTTTTTCTTTTCATATTAGGACCTTATACATACCCTAAGGGCTATGAATATCATTTCCCATATATTAATGGTCAAATTACTATATTGGAGATCGCGAAATATCGAGTGTTAGCATGAATTTATGAAACGATAATTGCCGTAGAGCCGGATTATATCACAACAAACAAAAAAGACGAAGAATTGTAGCTTAACCAATTTTTTTTTTTTTTTTTGGGTACATAAGGAGAGTTAGGACACCCTTCTCTCAAGGGAGAACCCTAACGAATCAAGTAATACAATTTTTTGAAGACTATGATCAGTAGAGGGATCGATGTCAATTGTGGTAGCAGAAATATTGTGACCTTTTTTTGATAGGAGATCCGCTACTCGGTTGGCTTCCCTAAAAATATGTTTAATGGAATAGAATCTGAAGTGGCTAAACAGATGTCGAATATCTTCAATGAGTGTTTGGATGGCCCAGGGGCAAGCATAGAGACCTTGCAAGATTCTTATAATACTTGGTTATCTCCTTCAATATATAAATCTTGAATTTGCTGTTTGATGGCAAGAAGAAGCCCATTTCGTAACCCCCATGCTTCTGCAACAAGAGCTGTGGTTTTGCCAAATCGATATACTTGAGCACCCACAAGCTTTCCAGTAGAGTCGCGGATGGCCACTCCAGCAGCAGCTGATGAGCCAATAACCGAACCATCAAAATTTAATTCAAAAATAACCCGAGGGCGGTGGTTGCCAACTAACTATAATAGAAGTATTAGACCTGCAAGGAGGAAGAGAAGAGATAGTAAACGAAAAATCCATCGTAGTTCGAGCATTCCATTCCAAATACAGATGCCAGGCTCTGTAATAAATACGATTGAAATTAAGAGTATTATTTTCAAATACAATTGAATTTCTCTCCTTCCAAATACTCCAGAGATTATAGCAGAATAATTGTAAGGCTTTCGGGTAGGGACAAAGACAAGTAAGGCATTGATCAAGCTCTTGGGGTACTATGTTACGAATTTTTTGCCGTATCAAATGAGAATTCCAATATTGACTGATGGATGGGCAAGAGAATAATAAGTGGCCAGTAGTTTCATTAGAAGATTTACAAATAGGGCAGATAGTATCATTAGTGATTTGTCTGTGGCCCAGAGTAGATTTAAGTGGGAGACCATTTTGCAAGCATTGCCAGAGAAAAATCTGGATTTTTGGGGCTATGTCAATTTTCCAAATCCAGTTGAACTGCCAGGGAATACTGTTAAGAGATGTAATTCCATGTGCAAGCCAGGTAGCTGTTTTTATAGAAAAATCACCAGAACTAGTCAACCCCCAACAAGGACTATCCGGGGTTGGAGAGGTAGGAATAGGAATTCCCAAAATCATGTGAACAATATGCGGTGGGACTAATTCGTTTAGGAGCGGAACATTCCATTGTCTTGATGGCAGCATCACATTATTAACAGTGAGTTCTAAATTATCAATAGAAGATATTTGGATATCTAATAGTTCAATGATACTTTGATTGGCACACCAGTTATCTATCCAGAAGTACACATTTGTACCAGATCCAATTTTCCACCGTATTCCTTTCCTTACAAGTTCACGTGAACGCAGTATGGCTTTCAAAATCTGAGAGTCAGATGGCTTTGCTTTGTACTCAAAAAAGGATGTATTTCGGAGATATTTTTGGCGCATAAGGGTAGGCCACAGATAATGTTGGTCATAAAGGATTCTCCAACCCATTTTGGTTAAATATGCTTCATTTAGATGAGCCATTTTCCGAAAATTCAGGCCACCGTATTTTTTGGGGCGGCAGATTTTTGACCACGCCACTAAAGGCAAACCTGAAGAGTTGGAGGATGATTGCCAGAAAAACTTTCGGTTAATGCTATCGATTGTAGAGCATATTTTCTTTGGGACTTGAGTTGTAGCCATAAGATATGCCGGGGTTGATTCTAGGTGGCTCTGAATAAGGACCGATTTTCCTGCTTTCGAAAGACAATGATTGTGCCAAGAAATTAATTTTGTTATCAACTTTTTGAACTAAGTGATGGAAATAAGTAGTCGTTGGTTTATAGCTTGAAAAAATAACCCCCAAGTATCTTCCCAATACAGCCTTTGGTGTCATATTAAAAATACCAGCAATAGCTCTTTTTCTAGAATGGGGTATGTGTTTTGAAAACATAATTGACGATTTATGGAAATTCACCAACTGTCCTGAATTAAGACAGAATGCTTCTAGAATGTTTTTTAGGCGGTGGGCTGAATCCATGTTGGCTTTACAAAATAATAACCCATCATCAGCAAAAAAGTAGCCCTGGAATTGTCTGAGAATGTGGTGCAAGTTTAATTCCGATTCCTGATTTTGAAGTTTTTGATGCAAAATCTAGTTGTCTACAGAGGACGTCCATACATAAAATAAAGAGGTATGGCGATAAAGGGTCACCCTGGCGAAGGCCTCGAGAAGGATGGAAGACAGAAGTAGTATCTTGATTTATGACTAGGGAGTAAGAGACGGTGGAAATACATTGCATAATCCATTTGATCCATTGTTGATGAAAACCATACCTTTTGAGGGCATGTTGTAAAAAATCCCATTCCATACGGTCATAGGCTTTTTCCATATCCAGTTTAAGAGCGAACCAACCCCTTTTACTTTTTGATTTATTAAAGATATTAAGGATTTCTTGGACAATAAGGACATTATCATGGATTAGTCTTCCAGGAGTGAAAGCATTTTGGAATGGACTAATAATTTTAACCAGAATTGGTCGTAGGCGTTCTACTAAGATTTTTGAGAATACTTTGTATAGTGTGGTGCATAAGCTAATAGGTCTAAATTGATTCGGTTTTTCAGGAATGGCAACTTTTGGTATCAAAGAAATTAACGTATGATTAATACTACGAAGAAGGAACCCATTATTGAAAAAATCATGAATGGCTCTACAAATTTCCGAACCTACAATATCCCAATATTTTTGGAAGAATTTAGCTCCGAATCCATCTGATCCTGGCGATTTGGTGGGATCCATGCTAAATATAGCATCTCGAATATCTTTGTTCGTAATAGGGGCTATTAATTTGGAATTGTCGGAATCAGATACTATAGAGGAGATACAAGGTATAGATATAGACCGAGGAGATCGGTGCGCGGTTTTAAATCGTTCTTGAAATTCAGATAGAAATGCGTTAATAATATCTTGTGGGGAATCAACCCATTGGTTTAAATGATTTCTAATACGAAAGATCTATTGCCGTTTGATCTTAGTTGTTATCTTGGAATGGAAAAACATAGTATTCCGATCTCCTTTCGTCAACCATTGTTTTTGAGAATATTTGCCCCAATATTTTTGGGTAAAAGCTAAGAGGCGTTCTCGCTGTCGCATTAGGCGGCCTAAGTGTTGTTTAATGTGAGGATTGCTAGGAAACTGAATCAATTGTTGTTGGACATTTGCCAATCTAGAGTGATTTTGGTCAAGCTTTTGTTGGATATGACTATAATTTTTCCTAGCCCATAACTTGAGGTCTTGTTTAATGAACTGGAGATTTCGGGTTATATTATAAAAATGCGAATGTGAATGTCGTCGGTACCAATGTTTCTTAATAATTTTTTGTGTATTAGGATCATTAGTCCACGTATTTTGGAACCGAAATCCGGGCGGCTTATGTTGCCTTATACGTGATGTATCTAATATCATGGGAGCATGGTCCGAGCAGGTGTAAGCATCATAGTGGAGAAAAGAATTCTGATAATATGATGCCCACATTGGGGAGGTTATACAACGATCAAGTTTTTCATAAATATATTGATTATTATGTCTCTTTTTCCAAGAGAACGTGTTGGGGGGGCTAGGAATATCTTGTGCCTGACAAGTTATCATGAACTCCGACATAATTTGGCATCGTGAGGAGGTGGCACATGTCCCTCCTTTTTTGTCACTGATGTGCAAAAGCTCATTGAAGTCACCAATGAGGCACCAAGGTAGATGAATATTTGTGAAGAATTCAGTTACCTCTGCCCAAAAAGGACCTTTATCAATATTTTGGGCTGGAGCATAAATACCAGTAAGCCAAAAGGAGAACTGTGAGCTTTTGTCTTGTACTATGAAATGTGCCAAACGTGACGATGATGTTTGCGGTGTAATTGAATAAGAGTCGATTTTCCATAATACCCATATTCCCCCACTATTCCCTATCGGGTCTATAATGATTATCTCATCAAAACCCAATGTGGTCATAATCTTTTGTCGATTTATTTTGGAGCTCATAGTTTCGATTATTATAAGCACATCAGGGTTGTACTTTCGAGTGAGAAAGAGAAGCTCACTAAGGCCATTACGTTTTTTTGCACCTTGAATATTCCAACTGATAATTTTCATGAAGTGATTTAATTTGCAATCTTGGTGTGCATCTCAGCATGTTGGGCAATTTGAAAGGTCGAATGAGAATAAGTGATACTCATACGACAAACGATGTCAATAAAAGAATCTGATGAAGCTACTATTAACCATTTGAAGAAAGTTATCACCATCATGCTGTATATGGGATTCCTGGCACCATCATTTTGCGTCCAATAGTGATTTTTACCCTCATGGATCTTAGCAAAGTTCCAAAAGCTCAATTGTCGAGTCAACCAATGAAAAATATTGGCTTACATAGGAAGACAAGTCATATATATGCATACATTTTTACATTTGAATGAAAGGGTAAGCATGTTCGTCCAATTCCAATACATGGTCAGAATATAAATTATACACACCAGCAATGGCCCAAATTCGACCTCTAATTCAGTGCTAGCATACCCATAGACTTCATAGAGGTATTTGTGGACTTCGTTTGTCAATTGCAGCTGTAAAGACCGACTTGTGAACCATAGTTTTGTCAAAATTAACATTTGGCAAAGACATAAAAGTCTGTGGCAGGCATCCTGAGATGCTGGGCAAGGCGTAAGCCAATCCCAAAAATTATCATTCCATTCCCGACTGCTGTCTCTGCAACAGTGAATTATGTAATGGGATGCATAGGTAAGAGTTATTATCAATATTCGATCATTTTTGTCTTGTAAGTAAACTAAAAAAATTACAAGACAGCAGGCAGAGCACAATTCTTCAAAAAGTCCAGTACTAAAAAAGGAACAAATTAATTTTGCAAAACAATATGAGAGCTTGTTAGCCCATTCAACTTTCGACTTTGAAACCAATAGATGCCTACCCAGCATCCATGTTCCTAATTGAAGAATTATATTAATCAGAAGAAGAATTCTGCTAGTATTACTTGAGTATATGCAAGTATTAATACTATATATAGCTTCCCTTTGCCAAGAACTAAGTATATCCTTTAAGCACAAAACATGAATTGGACCAGTAACTAAGTCCCACAATGTCAAGGTTATGGTCTTGATGTAAAATATAATTAACTTGATAGCATGTGCAGTTATGAGCCTACTGTAATAGAACCAGAACCACTTTTCACAACAATGCAACAATATAAATAGCTTTGTCCATAGAAAGCACTCTAAGGTTTTGAGATATTGACATCTATAGGGAAACAAATAATGGCTGCAAGTTTGTAAACATAAAGAGATAATTTCTCTCATATAGCAAAACACATCTTTCTTCATTCGATAAGGCCCATAGTAGACAGTCTAGTATATTGTTCTAGTACATGATTCAGTAGCATATTATTAGTACCTAAGACTAATTTAACAACAGTAGTACGGAGGTAAACTAGGATAATAGTCCAACAGGACCAGGGCAAAAATATCCACACTAGGGATAACAAACAAGATCTACAGGAGTTCTGCATTATTTTTTCTTAATCTGTTTAGATGATGCTGAGTCGGTCTCATCTTCAGTTCGTCGTCTTTTTGAAGAGTCAGATGAGATTGACATCTCTTTTTGGGGACCTAAGGCATCAAAAAATAACTTGTCCGCCTCTGACAGTTCACGAGCAAGGGCTACTTCTGAGCTAGAAGGGCTGACCTGAAGCATGTTTGAACCATACTCATTTAACATAGGAGGGAACTTGATGGGAGGGATGGAGCTTTCCAGAATTTGGAGAACCTCCGCAACCTGAGGATCTGCTTCATCAATAGTTTCTGATGCTAAGAGGGGGTCCACATCCTTTTCATTTAACATTTGGGGAGGATTAGAAGGCTGAGTAGGATCAGGATCAAGACCTGAATTATCTTTTGGAGGAGGCATCTGATTTTCTACCAGCTGAGTGGAATCCTTGGGTTCTGATTCTGAAGTTTTTGAAGGAGCGGGTGGATGGGCTTTGAAAAAGGAAGATTTTGCCTTTGAATTCTTGGCAGCAGCAGGGTTACGACTTTTCCGCTTAGGCATAACCTTAATCCACCTGCCACTTGATTCCCCTGATTCAGCTTCAGATTGGATTTCTTGAGGAGGACATGTTTCTTTTGTGGGATTTATAGAGCTAGCTTGTAGTTTATCAACCACAAGCTGAAGAGTATGGTTTGCTTTTTCCTTACAGGTATCTAAGGTATGCTCCTCTGAACCACACAAGGGGCATACCTCTAACATACCTTCATATGTAAGAAATATTTCTCGAGCATGCCCATGTAGATTTACTAGCAAAGACCCAGGGACAGTTTGTAGCTTAACCAATTGTCTTAACCAAAAAGTCCCCCCTCCCTACTCCATTAATTAATGGCTGGTTGGAAACCATCTATCCATAATCACTAATCGCAATGAGCAATTTAATGCTTTCACGCTTTACTACTCTGAAAATGGCGGATCGCATCTATGCTCTCACCTTCTTCATAATATCAGGACTTATCATCTGCTACGCAATCTAATCAATATCACCCAACTTCGCTCATGAAAATCCCATCAGAGATCAGAGTTGCATCTGACGGTCTACATGACTTCCAATCCTCTGCTCTCAATGACTTTCAGGATGATGTTCTCCTTTCCAAATCCCCCAGGTTTTTTTTCTCTATACTCTTGAAACTTTTTATTTTATACCAATTTTTTTGTTTACTTCACTTCTTAGAATGTGTTGATTTTTTCATTCAGTCATTCATTTATTTATCACCCTAATGGCCTAATATACCATACTTGCTGTCAAAAAGACTGTACTACCCAAATTTTATCAAAAGGTTTATTGTGCATCTAATCATGAGCGCAAATTTTGATGAATGTGAAGCTTTGTTGGGTGATTTAGTGACAGAAATTTTGATATCCATTGCTAGAGCCTATATGTGTTTTTGACTTTTCGCGGGGTGGGGTTGGGGCCTTTGGGGGGTGGGGGAGGGGGGTTGTTGCTGCTTGCTACTACCTCCGTTTCATATTAATCTACACACTTACACTTTTTACGCATGCCGATGCACTACTTTGAGCCTTTATATCTCTAATTTTGTATTTGTAAAAAATATAAAAAGTCGATATTCTAAAACTACATATCGAGACGAATCAAACAAGCACTTGCATTACTATATTTTCTCTTAACCATAATTCACAAATGATAGTCAAAGGGAAATTTGTGAATAGTGTCAAAAGTGTAAGTGTGTAGATTAATATGAAACAGAGGTAGTATAAGACAAATAAACAAACAAACTTTACTCGTTTGTTTGGTTTTAATTTTTAAATACTCTGTCAACTAACCCTTTACAAAAATACTACTCTTTTAACTTTAACTAGTAAATAGTCTCGATTAGATTATTGGAGTCAGTGAGACAGTGACTCCAACTCGAAATTTTATTTGGACCGAATGAAAACCCAAATATAATCTAAAATTCTACTATAATCAAACTTGAATCAAATTAGCTAGATGGCAAATGACGTAGACCTAACTTGAATTTGTCAGACCCAAAGTTTACCTACTAAAATTACATTGACTCGACTTAAAATAAACTCAACACAATACTACCTGAACATTATTGATTTCCACTCTGAAAATAATATGAAGATTAGTTTTTTTCATCAATTTATAGTCAATTATCATCTATTTATATAAAAACAAAGTAGCATTTTTATTTTATCTTTAACATTTAGTTCAATTTTAACCCGTTATTTTATAAAAGCGTCTTGATTGAGATGTCTTAAGACGAGTTTCTTTTTATTACACTTTTATATTAGTTTAAAGCATGTTTTTACAGTTTAAACTATATTTTTATTAGTTTATATTTATATTTTTCAGTTTATGGCATAAACTGAACATATCAGTTTATGGCTTTTCCCACTTCCACCATCACCCTCTCCGACCCTCCACCATAATCACCACCACAACCCATCGAACCATCATTAAGGGGTCGTTTGATTCACTATTTTTGGGCTCAAAGAAATAGAATCAATTACCGATTCCATTTATTCTTGTTTGATTCATCCCCTCATCAATTCATTATCATTACTTGATGGTATTGGAATTGCCCAATTTGTTCCATTCCCCTCCCCCTCAATTACCGATTCCATTTATTCTTGTTTGGTTCAGCCCCTCATCAATCCATTATCATTACTTGATGGTAATGAATTCGCCCAATTTGTTACATTCCCCTCCCCCTCAATTACCGATTCCATTTCTTCTTGTTAGGCTCATCCCCTCATCAATCCATTACTTGGTGGTAATAGTTACTATTCATTTCCATTATCTTGGTTGAACCAAACACTCAATAAAGGTAACTAATTTTATTACCATTCCCCTCCTTTATTTGTATTTATTCTCTTTACATTCCATATTTTGAACCAAACGAACCCTAAAACTCACCTAATTCGCTTGTACAACCACCACCATAGCCCACCATACATCATTATAAAAGCCCACCAAATCTATCTGTATCACCACCACTGCAACTCGTTACCCATCCCATGCCTCGAGCTATACCCACGACCTCCATAGTCGACCTTCACCGCCCCCATGACCCCATAGCTGACTGATTTTTAGGAGAGACAGAAAGAGAGCAGTGAGGAGGAGATACGGCGGTGGTGGTGCAAATGTGGTAGTGGAGTATGATGCCATGGTGGTAGTGATGTTCTGGTAGTTTCCCATAGTGGTCGAGCATCAACAAGAACATCTAAGTTGAGGAGATAGAAAGTGCAAGTGAAGAAATTTGGGGTTTTGGGTTGAGCTGGCTCAGTTATTGAGAAGGTCCTAAGACTTTTCAATTTTATGTTTTTTTTTTTTTGGTGAACTAGGGATGCATTAAAATTAATTAAAGAGTTTTACATAATCCTTCTATCAAACAGTAGCTAGGGGGGATAGGGATGTTCCTAGTTACATGCACAGTGGCGGATCCAGGAATTTGACAATAGTTGGTCACACTAACGCTAATCCTCACTACAACCAATGATCAAATCATAAAGTTCCAAAAACAATAAATATTCATTCTTTTAGCAAAAAAAAGACTTTTAATATCCCTCGCATTTTTCCTTTTCATTCGGAAAATTAAATTAATAATTTGAATGAGATTTAGCAAGTCAATTGAAAAGGCCATCCAACATGTACATCATACATCATCATTCAAAACAATGAAACTAACAAAACCAATTTTCAAAGACAGCACATTGAGCATCAACTGATCTGCTTCTCATCTGATACACCAACTTGGCACTTAGTCACATTCAATGAAGAAGGATAGGCCTAAAGTTTTTACATCAAAATAGGTCTTAGAATTAGTAACGGTTCCAGCATAGAGACTAAGTAAAATCTCCTTTGCTACTTTAATACTCCCTTTAATACCCTCAAGAACCTCATCTATCCAATCACCCTTCAAAGCACCATTAGGTACAAACCGACTTCTTCTACTCCTCCTACCTTACTACTATACTGAACCCCCAATACTATAGTTATCACATGCAACATAAAATTAACACCAAAAACAGTCCTAATTTGTTTCCCTCTCACAACAGTAGTTCATAAAACAATACAGAGCAACATATTACAGTCCAATATCGAATTCAAGTAGGAAGGGAGGTGATCAATCTGTAGATCAAGACCAATCTTACAATTTACATATAATTTCATTTCCACTAACATCATTTATCAACAATTACCAAAAATTCCACAAGTCTCAACATCTAAAATTGTAGATAATCTCAACTATTACCACAAACATTACACAGCTTTTGCAATTCCAATTTCCAAACATGTTAGTGTCAAACCCCCGCTTACTCAGCTACATTTTGTTCCTTAAACAAAATCTATTAACAATAAACAAGACATCCCAAAAATTCACAGCAAACAATCAAGTAAATATATCAGTATTACCCAATGCCAGTTTCCTATATTCAACATAACAACACCCACCTAATTACAAGATCAAAACCAAAAAAAAAATTAAAAATTTACCCTCAAAATCATAAACCCAAATGAAGAAATGGAGTAATAACAATTACCCTTGAGCGCATACGACTAAAATCGCTGGGCTTGAAATTCTCACGAGCAGATCTTTGAAGGCGGAGCATAAAGAGTTCACCTTTGAGCTGTAAAATCTCTTCGTTAAGTTCTTCATTGGTTTTGAATCACCAAACGAGTTTTTCCCAAATTCTAGGGTTTTGAATAATAATTTTTTATCTCTGAAAAAGGTAAAATGGGTATCAATCTGTAGATCAAGACGAGATGATCATTTTAGTTGAAGATTTGAAAGAAAAAGGAGGTTCATGTAAGAAAATTCAAGAATTTTAGTTGAGGACCTTGAGGTGAAAGGAGAGAGAGGAAGAGACGTGAGATAGAGGAAAAGACGTGGGAGTTTGTTTTGTCAATTAAGGAGAGAGAAAGTTTTGAAATTTTTTTCCCCAAATTAATAGTTGGTCACGTGACCATCTGTGACCTTGAATAGATCCGCCATTGTACATGCATACAATAGACTCATTGAGTCTACAAAAGTTGGCCATACAATCCGCTATCTTGTTTCTTTCACGTCCCACATGGCTAATCCTTGCCGCTTGAAATCTCTTGCACAACTCCCTGCATTCACAAATCAAGGTTTGATACATATTATTAGTGTTAGTAGGGGGCATTGAGGGCCTCCACCGCTTCCAAACAATCTGACAGCACGAGCAAATGATTGATATTCCGGGTTATAGCTGACTATAGTTGCGATTTCCGGGTTATAGCAAATGCCTTATACTTGCGATTTCCGCCATTAGTGAATTAAGGAAGAAGCTTCCTATAGTTGAACCCGAAACCCAATATTCATGGTAATCTCTTATAACCCCCGCCAACCAAGCTATATGGACTGGGTCCAAGAAGGACGCAACTATAACTAGAAATGGGGGATAATCCCTTTTATGAGGGGGTTTAAGGGATGGGGCATCACATTAGTATCAATACCCACCATCCTTGGCCATTCTCTACAAAAATTCCTAGCCATACGCTATGCGCGACTCACACTCAACTGAGGCCTTATAGGGCTTTGAGACCGAAAACACAAAAATGTTACGATAATTTCCAAACCTCAATTGGAATGTGCATGTTTGTTGTTAGTTGATACAATTGTATATCTTTTCTAAAACTAGATGGCCAATGAAGAGAGTGAATGCCTCTAATATCATGTTTTGTGTGCTAGAATCGCGAATGTTAAGAGTTGGTCTAATATAAGAAGAGGAAGTTTAGGAAACCACTTAGTAGGTTCATTTGAGTCTAGGTGAACCAATTGAAATAATTCCCAAATAGCCGTAGCAGTAGGACATTGTCTCACAGCATGGAGGGACGATTCTAGAAAAAGGTGACACAAAGGGCACATAGGATCCGCAACTATTGATCGGGTATACAACATTTTAAGGGCCGGAAATTTATCACGGCTAAGAACCCACATGAAAATTTTAGCTTTTAGGGAGGTGTGACTTTTCCACAGCCAACAGCCAACCCATGGGAGGAGAGGCTTGTGAATAGCCGGTACATTATTGATTCATAAGCAAGATTTAGGGAAAAAAACTCTAGGTGACAAATAACGAGGAAGGCTCATCGGATTCAAGGCTGAGCGGGTCAAGGAGAGGAAACCCCTCAATAATATTCACAATCTCCTCTAGGACATTAATTGAAGAGCGATTTAGGTCCCACCACTCACTACCAATAAAGGCTTTGACCGGGGCTTCCTCTTCATACTCCCCCGGAGGACCTTCAATCCTAGACCAAAGCGGCCGAATACCTACCCAATTATCTTTCTAAAATCTAGTGGTCGCCCCATTTCTGAGCTCCCAAATTCTATTCCCTGCTAAAATATCCCAAACTTTCCCTACATTCTGCCGCACCACTGAACCATTTTTGAAACTCACAACTTTCCCATTATGAAGGTATCTAGCCACAATACACTCCTGGACCAGGCTAGGATTCCCATGAGCGAGTTTCCACCCCATTTTAACCATAAGGGCCTTATTCATGACCATTTGACTCCTAATTCCCAACCTCCTTCCCTTTAGGAAGGTGAGTAATTTCCTTCGCAACTTAATGAAGTTTTCTTTTTTCCCTCATCCTCCCCCATAGAAAATCATTACAGATGTTATACATATCCTAAAGAGTGGCTTTAGGAAAATACGACGTTTGCATATAATATGCAGGAATCATGGTCAAGGTGGAATTGATAAGGCAAAACCTTCCTGCCTTAGAAAGCAATTTCGTTTTCCACATTGATAACTTTTTCCTAACTTTGTCCACTACAATTGACTTCGATTATGACGCTTGTGGCAAAGAGGCATACCTAGGTATTGGCCAAGGTCATTAATCTCCTTAATTCTAAGCGTTTCCTGGAACAAGTCCTTCTACTCCTCGGAGTGTTCCTAGAAAAAATGAGCCTACTCTTGTCTTCATTAATCTTTTACCCTGATAGATCACAAAATTTCTTAAGATTATCCCTAATCGAGAAGGCCGTCGACTCATCAACACGACCAAAAAGAAGGAGACCATCTACAAAAAGCAGGTGGGACACTAGGACTCTCCCCATCCCAACCCAGAATGGGGTCCACTCCTTATCCTCACACGCCTTATTGATCATATGAGACAAGGTTTCAACACATATATTAAACAGATACGGGGACATAGGATCACCCTGATGCAACCCTCGAGAATGGACGAAAGAGCTCGTCTTTTTACCATTAAGTAAGATAGAGGAAGAGTCTTTGAGACACATTCCATAATAAGACGAACCGAATGCGCACTCAGCTCATGATAACTAAGATACTTCCTAGTGAAATCCCATTCCATTCTATCATATGATTTTTCTAAACCTGTCTTCACGACAAACCACCCATGCTTCCTTGTCTTTTTATTCATTGAATGTAACACTTCCGAGGCAACAACTAAATTCACATCCAAGGCCCTACCTTTTATAAAGTTATTATGGTTCTTGGAAATCCATTGAGGGAGAAAAGGGTTCAATCTATTAACTAGGATTTTTGTGACCACTTTATAAAGGGAGTTACACATACTAATGGGTCTAAGATGCTTAACCGTCTCTGGCTTATTTTGCTTGGGAATAAGACAAATCAAGGCATGACATAACTTCTTCGGGACACTCCCTATCTAAAACCATTCTTGAACATTCCTCCCTACATCCTTCCCGGTAATGTCCTAAGAATTTTGGAAGAATAAAGAATGAAAACCATCAGGGCCCGGGGATTTATTAGGTTTTATCGAGAAAAGGGCAACCCTGATTTCTTCCATGGATGGCAGCAAAGCAACATCAACAAACTCCTGGATAGGGAAAGGGGTCCTTAGGCTAAACACATTCTCCGTCGTAAACAACATTTGGAAATGTTCAACTATGTGATCACTAATACCCCCAGCGACTCAATCATTTTCCCCGCAGCATTCCAAAAGCTCGGGATCTTACTAGAATAACGCTTGATAATAACCGACCTATGAAAAAACACGATGTTCCTATCCCCGGATTTGATCCTCTTCGCCTTAAATTTAGCAGCCAAAAGCGCCTCCTCTTGGACAAGGATTTGCTCGAGCTCCTCCTGGATCTCTCTTTCGACCGATTGATGAAAACGAGGTAGGACTATGCTCTAGGTATCTTTGGACGCCTTCCGACCTAGATAACCCTCTTTTATTCCGATTATAAACATTTCCAAACATGGTAGAGTTGCACAAAATGAGTGCTTGGGTTAGGCTATCTAACGATATCCTTATAGATTATCGAGTTTGCGACAAAGACTTCTAAATAAAAGAACTATACTCATCATGGGCTAACCACATGGGATCAAACCTAAAAGGTTTCCCCCCTAGGCACAATTACATGACTCTTGACTATTATGGGCTATGGTCTAACGAAATTTAGGGGAGATTCCACAACGAAGTCTCAGGATATTGACAAAACCATTGCTCATTCCCCCACCCCTATCCAACCTCTCATATATAGGATTAGCCTTTCGTCTATTAGTCCAACTATATTTTTCCCCAACAAATCCTAGGTCAAGAGGTTACAGAGATTCATGGTTTCGGCAAACAAGTCAGCTCTTTTTCGAGCCATAGGTCTTCCTCCGACTTTTCCGATTGATCAATAAGTTTGTTAAAATCCCCTACTAACCAAGGAGAAACTACATGCTAAGAAATATTAACAAGCTCCTGCCATAAGTCTTTCCTACCAACTAATTTAGTACTCGCATACACCGCTGAAATTAAATACGAAGAATTACAAGAATTAGAGTGAATTATCTCAACTAGGCCATGCACCCACTGAGGACCCCACCCGTGAATGTGGACTAAAATTTTACTAGCATTCAACATCAGTAGGATCCCTCCTGCATGGCCACGAGGCTCTACCAAGAACTAAGAGTTCAGAGGAAGCTCAGAGACAATCTTTTTTTTACTCGCCCGACAAGTTTGAGTTTCAACAATGACAACAAGGTCGGGGTTGTGCTGACGATACAACATCCGAAAGTTAGGTTTAAAAGAGGGCCTAACAATCCCCCTTGCATTCCAATACATTACTGACAGTTTGTGGGGAAGAAATAGCTTCAACGGGAGCTCCTTCTTCTCTTCCTCGACGTATCCCTCCCATAATTCTTCCACTTCTAGTGTTAGGGGACATGTCCACCACCTTTTCTTGAGAAATAGTGTCAATCATGAGCTTCGAGGGTTTCTTGACCATCCTTCCTCTTCCCAACTCACCGAGAAGGTCATTTGCTTGACTACCACCCGACTTTCCACCAGTAAGAGGGCGTTGATGTGATCGAAACATTAAGGATAGCCTCATTGGTTTTGGTTGTAGGAGAAGAATGGGTCTCCAATGTGGAATGAGTGATTTCGGGTCCAACCACGGCCCAAGATTCATGCTCATATTCCTTTCTTCCATTTCGTCCCCATCCTCCCTCCGAAAGATCCACCGCAGGAGCACCCACATGACTGTTGAGATTGATGTTGCATGTTGGAATTAAGGGATGTGGGGATAAAGGACGTCATTGGCCACTATTTGCAATTTGTTTTTCAGCTCCACTAAAACATCCGATGGGTTCAGCATGCTTTAGCTCTGTCCACGTTATGTCCATAAACGTCAATTCTCCCTCCTCATGAATTATGAAGTCTGTGAACCCCGGGTTCATCTCATGAAGGAGGGAAAGAGATGGCATGGATACATGCACAAGTTCCCAATACTTTATATTACCAGTTGAATTCTCGGCGGGGATGGGGAGTTTGGAGGTGAGGGGTTTGAATATGGTGATGTTGGTGGGGAAGATGAGGGAGAGAACACTTCCTGGCTGGACATCATTTTTGGTGGGGAGAAGAGATGGAGATGTGGAAATTTGTCTTTTTGAAAACGAAATGGTGAGAAGGGTTTTATTTACTTGAGAGAGAGATGGGGGATGTTGTGTAACGTAAGAGAGAAGGGTATGGTGAGGGGTTGATGGATTGATGGGTACCGGGGCTAGCTGAATGAGCATACCCTTCCACACTTCCTAGAGTACCACTTTCCGAGTTCACATTGGATGAGACTACCAAATTTAAGGGAGTTGGATTCATAGGATTATCCTCCTGAAATATGGAAAAAGGGTTATGGAGGTAAAAGATTTCCCCAGATTTTCTGAGACTGAAATTGGCGGGTTTTGGTACTCCCCTTTCTCCAACATGACTTCACTAGGGGTCCCTATGGGAAATTTCTGTAGGGTCCACCTTGTTCCCCCTTTTTGAAGATTTTCTAAATTTGGAAGGTTCTTTTGACTTTCCTTTCCTATCTCGGGGAACCTCTCACTGATCCTTAATTAACATTTTCGCCATCGCCTGCTTCGCCACCGGAGCTACCTTCAGTTTACACCCACTCACATGATGGCCAAAGTTTTGACATTTCTGGCAGTACCAAGGTCCATCCAAAAATACAAGTTCCTGAAACGTTTTCCCCAGCCACACTCCTTGTGGAAGTTGTTTTGACTTGTCTACCAAAATACATATACTAGCAAATCTCCTTTGCTCCCCTTCTATGGAGTTTGTGTCAATTTTTAAGGTTTGGCCAATGGAGTGGACAATGCCTTCCAAAATATCCCGTCGAAAAAATTCGATATGTAACTCGAGAAGGTTCACTCACACCGGGTGAGTTTCTTTCACCTCGAAGGGCCTAAACCCTGGTTCCCAACCTTGGACCCACAAGGGGGCCCTACTAACCATCCATGGCCCTCCTGCCTGAGTGTGATGTCTTTGGGCCATGGTTTCACAAGGGATAGCATAGAAAACTTTACACAAACCATGGAGATTTGGAGGGTTTTGGTATTTCCACAGCTTGACCAACTCAGTTTTTAGGTATTCCTTAGACAAAGATCTACCCATAGCTTTACAGATTATAGCTATTTCTCATGGCTTACTTATTTCTTTGTATTTCTCTTGGAAAATGGGTATGAAAATATGGTTTTCCATGGCACAGGACGGAGGGGATTTCCAGAACGGCAGAACGGGGGGAATGAAGGAAGGTTGCACTTCCAAACAACCCATGGAGGTATGGGCCTGAAAGGCCTTCTTAAATGACACCTTCCCTTAATTAGGATGGGGGGTACGACCAGGGGGAGGGAAGGTTGTGGTATGACTCTGATTCTTCCTCATCTGGACTCTTGGTTCGCGGCGATCCGTCGAGACCTGATGGCTGAGGGCGAGGCGGCCTAGTTGAGGGTTATATTCTGCCGTGAGGGCGGGAGAAGGGAGGTGGGGTTGCTAATTTATGTGGAGTTTCTCTCTCTACACACTCTCTTATAATATAATAGTTATTGCGGCTAGTTACGTCTTTTTTGATTTTTATATGTTCTTTCACATTTTAATTTTAACTTTTTATTCTTTTATATTCTTTTAATTTTTATATAAATGTATTTGAGCTTTAAATTAAATAATATTGACTCGATTCGAATTTGACCAAACCCATTACTTGACTCAAACCCAAACACCATAGACTTGAATTTCAGCCGAGCCTCAATGAATCGGATCAAACCTAAACTCGACTCGAACATCAATACAGGTTGATGATATATAGTGAGACTTTTTGTCATATTTGACTTTGACTAAAACAAATGAGCATTGGACGATGAAGGGAATTATTGTCATTTTTCTAATTTGTTCAGGACCTCTAATTGATGGACACATCACACCAATGATTAAAATCATTATTTACATATTAAAAAACATTAATATTAATATTCTAAGAATACATGTTGTAACAATTTTAAACAAAATCTCAATAGATAATTTTATACTACCTTCATTGTCTATAGTAACAATCCTTCAAGTTTTGCACTATGCATATACTACTTCATGAAATCTTGTTCAAACCATTATTTTCTCTTATTTTGAAATTATTGTTTAGATAACAAATTTACTTTGTTTTGTTAATTTTTACCAATTTACCCTCGTACTAATATTTATAACGTATTCATTCCAAAGTTCCACTATCGAAGCCATCTATCAATTTGGAGATTCAATTTCTGACATTGGTAATTATATACGAGAAAATCCAAAATCCAGATATGCAAAGCTACCATATGGACAAACTTTCTTCCACAAGCCGACCGGTCGTTGTTCTAATGGACTTCTCATGATTGACTATTTTAGTAAGATCCCTTTTAATCGAATCAATCTAAAATTTTCTTCCAAGTATATTATATGAGTTTCTGATTTGCAAGTTCATTTATTTATAAATTCATATATTTGATTTTGAGATGTTATATGTATATCATGTGAGGAACTTTAGGGTATGCCAAGGGGATAATTAAAATGAACAAAATCAACATTTCATTGGTCTCCTTTAATTGCAACATTTACTTTTTTGAAAAGTTCTGAAATAATCTGAGCATTACTTACTTTGCATATGATTTTGTTTCTATCTCTCTACTCATTTTGTTATTCCCTTTTTTTGTGCAATTTATATTATACACTCGGGTATTCCATACACACGACTACGCGAGAGTGATTATTTGCCATATCTTATTTAAAGAGCTCTATATGAGCAAAAAAAGGAGGAATGAGAAATAATGGCCTTGGGTATACAGTATTTGTTTTGCTCTTTTTGTATATCTCTCTACCTTTCTCCTCACCTTAAATATAGTGTGTCTCTCTAACGCTGCTTCATGTTGCAATTAAAAAAGAATAATAGAGTAAGTATACGATTAAAGATATAAGAATAAAGAAAAGGGACAACAAATACGTCCTCTGTTTTTTAGTAGTTGCAACGTTTTGACTTTCACACCTGTCAATACATAATTTAACATTAGTATCTCTAACTATCTATTTGTGAAAATTATGAAAAAGTTGAAATCTTGTAAATATATTTTGAGATAAATCCAACAACATCTTACACGTTATAGTTCTCGGTTCTCACAAGTCACAATCTTTGGTTGGATGTAGCCAAGTTTTTGAACCTGCCATTCCTAGACCCGTATCTTAACAAAGACGGTAACTTTAGTCACGGGGTGAACTTTGCTGTTGTCGGAGCAATTGCACTCAACACTTCCACTTTGGTTATGAAACACATTGTGTCCAATTCCACCGACAGTTCTTTACTTGTGCAGCTTGATTGGTTCAAATCTCATCTTAATTCCATTTGCTCTAATGCATCTGGTAACTAAATACTGATCTATTTATATACCATTTACCATACTTTGAATTTTATGCTGTTATTAATGTATGAAGCTTCCATCTTCCATCTTCCATCTTCCATCACACTCCCTCTGAATTCAAATGAACTTTTTTCTTTACCAAAAAAAGAACTTTTTGTTGGGAAAGACCTATTAAAATAGCCATTTTCTTGGAAAAGACCTAATAAAAATATTTTTGTTAAAAAGACCTATTATAATACTTACCTTTGTTACATAAGACCACCTCAATGTTTTCCGGCTAAAAAGTCAATTTTCAGGCATTGACTTTTCTTTCCTTTCTTTTCTCATAAATGGGACCAACCTATTTTTTTTTATCCTTATCCCTTAACCCTATCATGCAAACCCTTTCCTCTCGCTTCTCATTTTAAGGGATTAAGGTAGAAAAAAAATAGGTTGGTCCCATTTAATGAGAAAGGGAGGGAAGAAAGTCCATGTCGGAAAAATTGACATTTTAGCCGGAAAACATTAAGGTGGTCTTAAGTAACAAAAGGAGGTATTATAATAGGTCTTTTTCAACAAAAAAGTTTTTATTAGGTCTTTCCCAACAAAATAGCTATTGTAATAGGTCTTTCCCAACAAAAAGTTTCCAAAAAAATGGAAGGAAAAATTTCTGAAAACTATCTCCTATAATAAACTTTTTTAAAAAGAACTACCTTTTAAAAGAAATATATCCCTTTTGAAATAATACCACATAATGATATCCATTTAGTTTGACCGTTTAATTATGTCATCGACTTTAGGCGTGGTATTCACGTGATCTTCTTCAACGCTATTTGAAGCTGGGATTGGAGTGATTTGTTGAATGAACTAAATAACGAACCAATTGTAGAAAAGTCTCAGCAGCGGCATCACAATGTGGGGAGAAGGTTGAAGAAGGTTACATGACTACCATACACGTGCAAGTCAATAGCGGAATAAACTGCCAAACTTAACGACGACTATCACATGGAATAATTTTGAAAGAAATTTGTTCTAAAAGATAGTTTTTTGAAGAAAAAAAATTGAAAGGTAGTTTTTGAAAAAAGTTTCTTAAATAATGTTGTTCCTTGAAAATTTTCCATCAAAATATCAGCCCACCTAACTTATGTGATGTGGCCCCTCGGTAACCCCCTTTCCCACATGCTCTCTCTCGTTATATTAATCTTCATGTGATATGAAACCCTTCACCATCTCTTTCAATCAATTTTCATAAGGAAAGAGGATAAGTGAAAATTCTATATTAAGATGGTGGATAACTTTCTAGCAAATGGGAAGAAACGTAGATGTGATTAGAGAACAGAGACGATAATGTGTACATTTATATTGAGGAAAGTGAAAAGTATATATATGTGAATGGAGATAATGTTTTCAACTAGGGGTGTAAATGAGACGAGACAACTTACGAGCTACTCGAGATCGACTCGGTCAAAACTCGAGTATGCTCGACTCGAATTCGAGCTCGACTCGATGACTAACGAGTTGAGCTGAGCTAGTACCTACTCGACTCGAAAAGCTCATGAGAAACTCGAAAAAAATTATATATAATACTTGTAATTTCAATAAATAATTCTCAAACTTTTTCAAAGAATTTAATCCATGAAATAAAATTTATACTAATATAGAAAATATTTTTCATGGTGGACTTTAATCATAGTTTGTCTTTAGGTGATGGTTAACAACTCGAGCTCAAGATTTTAACGAGGCTTAGCCTTGGCTCGGCTCGGAAGCTCATGAACAAACTGAAAAATTATTAAAAATGATATTTCATGTAAAATATTAAATTTCCCACATTGATTTTTGTAGTGTAAACAATAGTTTTTTTTTCAATATAAAATGTTACTACTATGGCTATCCTTCTTGTTTAATTTCAGTTGTCCCACATTGGTTGGAAAACAAAACTTTAAGTTTGTGTTATTGTATAAATGGAACAAAAACTATTTGTTGTATTTCTTCATCGGATGGAAACTATTATTTTCTACCAAAGTTTGTTTCATAAAGTCCCACATTGGTTGGACAATGAAACACTAACTTTTTTTTCCTCTATAAAAGGCTAACCAAAAATTAGTATTTGTTTATAAATTCTCCTGGCGGATGGGTAATACCCGGAGTAGCTATATATGATACCATGCAATTTGTGCGACCAAATGTACATACAATATGTATGGGGTTGGCTGCTTCGATGTGATCTTTTATCCTGGTCGGAGGAGAAATTACCAAACGTTTAGCATTCCCTCACGCTTGGAGCCAATGAGTTTTTTATTTGAGAGAAAAAAGAAGACTATCCCTTCACCATATGAAATATTAATATTAAGTAATAATAACATGGAACTTTGAATTTGATATGAGAAATTTTTTCTCTATATTATTTTCAAAATATTCGATTATGTATCGAAAGAGTAGTATGAGATGAAGAAATCCCCAATTTTTTTATTTTATATCAGGAGTCTATTTGAGCGCCACAAACTTTTTTTTCATAAAAAAAAGACTATTTATGTTTGAAAAAATACAAAAAAAACTTTCTTGTAATACCCCTCATGATTGCTTTAAAGAGATTTAGCAGGCTACTCATTCCAACAAGATGCATCTTTCTTTTAGGGAGCTTATTTCCTTAATTACTCCACAATTAAGCGTGCTTGGCTGGGAGTAGTCCATGGATGATTGACAACCTGGGAAGTTTCTCAGGGTGCGAATGAGTGAGGACAAAATGCGCCGAAAGAACTTGTGTTGGTTATTGAGGACAGTTGTTGGCCCTGGATGTGCGTTGGTGACAATAGACTCGACCCCGAATGGGTCGGGTGTTACAAATGGTATCAGAGTAACCCTACGACCGCGTGCTGATTGTGTGGATAATTAATCCATGGTTTGTCGCCTAGTGGGGGAGGATTCTAGGGCTATATCACCGGCTGCGTGTCGAATATGTGATTACTTTCCAGGCTGGGGCGACCCACAGGCCGTATGCCGAATATGTGGAGTCCTCAGGCGCAACGAGAGCGTTGTTGTTCTCAAGTGGGGGTGTATGTAATACCCCTCATGATTGCTTTAAAGGTATTTAGCATGCTACTCATTCCAACAAGATGCATCTTTCTTTTAGGGAGATCAATTCCTTAGTTACTCCACAGTTAAGCGTGCTTGGCTGGAAGTAGTCTAGGAATGGGTGACCTCCTGCGAAGTTTCTCAGGGGATATACTCGACTCCGTAAGGGTCAGGTGTTACAAATGGCATCAGAGCAACCCTGCTACCGTGTGCTGATCGTGTTGATAATAAATCCAAGGTTAGTCGCCTAGTGGGGGAGGATTCTGGGGCTATATCACCGGCTGCGTGTCGAATATGTGATTAGTTTCCAAGCTGGGGCGACCCACATGTCGTTGTGGCCGAGTATGTGGAGTCCCCAAGCGCAACGAGGGCGTTGCTGTTCTCAAGTGGGGGTGTATGTAATACCTCTCATGATTGCTTTAAAGGGATTTAGCAGGCTACTCATTCCAACAAGATGCATCTTTCTTTTAGGGAGCTTATTTCCTCAGTTTCTTTGCAATTAAGCATGCTTGGCTGGTAGTAGTCTTGGGATGGGTGACCTCCTAGGAAGTTTCTCAGGGTGCGCATGAGTGAGGACAAAATGCGCCGAAAGAACTTGTGTTGGTTATTGAGGACAGTTGTTGGCCCTCAATGCGCATTGGTGACGGTTGACTCGACTCCGTATGGGTCAGGTGTTACATTTCTTCCTTATTTTTCAGATCAAAAAGAAACTTTGGGACTACTGAACTACAGACGGAATAAATATCTAAAGCAACGGAGCCATCATAGTATTTTTGAACTTCTACGAAAAGAATTCACACGGGGTTTGTGAATAAGTGATTGTCTGATAATGAGCAAGGAATACTTGTCTTTCTGCTAAACAAGATGTATTGAACTCATAATTCATTAGATACTTTTTATGAATGTCAACTAAGTATCGTAAGTAAATTGCTCCCGATTGTTCAATCATTTGATAACTAGAGTCATTCTTTGATAAATGATCACTATGAGTCAGACTCAATAGAATTTGATCAATCCTTTTTTCTGTCGTTGTCGTTACTCCAAGTACCTAACTCAAGGTACATGGATTAACTTAAGTTTGAGTTAAGTCTTATTGTTTAATTTTAGTTGTCCCACATTGGTTGGGAAACAAAAGTTTAAGTTTTTGTTCTTTATAAGTGGAACAAAAACTATTTGTTTCATTTCTTCATTGGGTGGAAACTATTTTTTTCTACCAGAGTTTGTTTCATAAAGTCCCACATTGGTTGGACAATGAAACACTAACTTTTGTCCCCTCTATAAAAGGCTACTCCAAGTACCTAACTTAAGGTACATGGATTGACTCAATTTTGAGTTGATCCTTGATTCGAGTTCGAGTTTGAGCTCGAGTTTAGGATTTCGAGTTCGAGACGAGTTTAATTTTTTCAAGCTCGCGAGTTTTCGAGTCGAGTCGAGCTTGACTTCGAGTTTTCGAGTTCAAGTCGAGCTTAGACAAACTCGAGCCCAACTCGCATCATTTACACCCCTATTTTCATCCTAAAAATGAATGATATTTGCATAGAGGGACTACCTCATAATTGATCAAGTTTGTATTCGACATCAACTGCTAACATCTGTGCAGCAGGTGATCGCCTATTGGTATTGACATCAGCTTCAATTTCAAGGTTCCCAGATCGAGTCTTTTCCCTAGTGAGAGGGATTTTCAATTTCCCCCTCCTTGCAAGAGACTTTAACTTACTTACCTATAAAAAGAAAACAAGTGTTAACTTATGTATTTTTTGTTCTTCTCAATTACATTCAGGAAGAAACCAAGAAGGAAGGGTTAATGGGGGTGTTATTGAAGTCACATAGAGTAGTTGTTGTTAGGGGAAAGTAAAAGTGGAAAGAATTTAAAATTAATTAATACACCACAAAAAAAAGTGGGAAGAACAAATGAAACAGAGGTTTCTTTTTTGTGTTAGAGAGCGACTAAGCACATCGATGTAAACGTGATTCAAATACTGATATTGGGTATGATCTCTTCAGAAAACTTTACTAACTAAACTATATAACATCCACGGAAATAGTATAAGAATAGACATATTGATCTTAAATTAAAATTATCCTCGGAGTAGGTTTTAATGTTGTAGAGATTATAATAAGTTGAATGTTGTAACAAAAATTAACATGATAGGATTATATTTACTTGCTTATTGATAACCGAATCTTATTTTTCCTTTATCCTAGTTAATATATAAATATGTATAGTTGTTCTAGTTATCTATCATCTTCAATCTCATTCGCCAAAATTGCTTATGCAATTGACAATTTTCAGTTAATTTATTTTCGATCTCATATGTCAACGTTTTATATATACTTGCTTATGTAGCGTCCCCTCCTTATTTGTGATTCTAGTGTGCAAGCAAAAAATGGCAACAGCAGTTATCATGATGGGTGAAATAGGAGGAAATGACTACAATCGAGCATTTTTCCAATGGAAACCAATAACCGAAATCTATAAAACAGTGCCTGAAGTGTTCAAATTATTAAATATGCCATAAAGGTGATAATTCTCTCAACGTTTTAAGAACATCACATGGTGAATATAGTTGTTGGCTTGTTGCTAAATGCTAATATAGGTAATATGATTATCATTGCTAATTATGCAGGAAGTTATTAATCTTGGTGCCACTAGGATAGTTGTCCCATGAAACTTTTTCATTGATTGCATGACAACGATCTATCTTAAGATGTTTAGAACACACAACTCGAGATTGTATGACGAACTCCAATGTCTGAAAAGTTTGAATAAATTTGCAAAATTTCATAATAATAAATTACAAGAAGTTATTGGAGAACTTCAAAGTGAGTATCAAGATGTTTCAATAGTGTATGCAGACTATTTTTTGGCCTTGAAAGAGATTATCAAGCATGCTACTTCCATCGATCGGTTAGTATGACGTACCACTTCAACATTTAATATTTAAAATTTAACATTAACTAAAGATAATGTGATTGTTTATATTGCATGTAGGGTTTGAAAAGGACACAATGCAAACGCCATGTTGTGGTGCTAATGAAGACGATAAGCCTAATAAAGATTCCCATATAGTGTGTGGAAGAAAAGGAGTTGTTGTATGTGAAGATTCTAACAAACATGTGAATTGGGATTCAGTACATTTGACTCAACATGCTTACCATATTATGGCGAAATTGTTAATTAAACGTATTAATATTTGGGACTAAAGTATTTTTTTCCCTTTTTAATAACTTCTGTCTATGCATAGCTTGTGGAGTGTATATGGTACTCAATCAAGTTCTTACACAAATGGATTTTCTTTGGTAAGAGTTATTTTATTTATTTTGTATCTCCTCCATATAAGTGCTTGTACATACATTTAATGTTAACTAGTGATTTATATACATATTAGTCATTACTCATAAAAGCATCATTCCATATTGAGAATTCTTTCATATGTCAACAATAGTAGTAATATTTTTATCCTATTTTTCCCAAAACATGTTGTTCTAGCCTAGCCATATATCTATGAGCCTCCTGAACTTTACTGAACTAACCTCATAAACGTTAGACTAGAGCGCTCCAAATTTCTCTGTAAGCTAATGGCGTGTGCAAGACCCAATTCAAGGTTGCCTGGATAGTAGACATAGAGCCTATATTCCACACGGTTGAGATCTCTAAATAAATCGGAGGTCTATAAAAGACAAAATTGTCAATTGTATTGGTCTTGAACATGTGTAGGTTATAGAAATTTTCTTTAAAAAGGTTGGAGGAAAGTCATTTCAAAAACAATAGTAACTCCATTACTTAAAAGATAATTTTTAATAAACCTGTGTATTGAATCTTATGATTAGACTCGAGATCAATGTTGGGAGGTGTAAAATGGAATTCTTTTCCTCCTCTACCATCAAGAAGTGGTTCTTGTGAAGACATCTTTTTCTTCTATAACATTCAACTGGTAGAGGACAAGCTTATATGTGTAGTATTTTAATAGTGAGTGAGAATAGGAATAATTGGTGGAAATAATTACTAGTAGCCAATATGTCTTGTGTCCGCAAATAAATAGATGCACCAGAGAGCACACATCTCTTGGTGAATATTTACTAAATGCAAATTGAAATTTTTGCTGAAAAAAAGGTGTTAAACATTGAAACATATATTAACTACCTGTGAGATATTGTAGACATAGAATATTGTCTCCCCATTTTAGTACCAAATGATGAAACATAATGTCATCCTAATTGGTCTGGTCCAAAGGAAGAACAATCTTATATAAGTTAGGCGCAAAATCGTTTTAAGAATATAAAGTCTATTTATTTATTCCAAGCTCACTTTAAAGCCCAATTAACTATTCATGATAATTAATTAAATTTTAAAGCCCATTTTTGAAATGCCCAATTAATTAGTCTTGATAATTAATTGTATTTTTAATAAATATTTTCTCGATAAAAATATATTATGAACATCAGATTTTTATTCCTTAAGATAACTGATTTCCGAATCTAAAAGATATTATTTAATGCAAGCTAGAAAGATTCTATTAATTTCGAATAACAAATAAAATACGGTCGGATCTGCGGTTTCGCGACACGCAGCCGGATGAATCAAGCGCACTAGGATGCGAAAGCGCAATACCTCGTTCCATTCGGTTTTAGGATACGCTTTCACATACTGTTCTATGCTTTTTCCTACGACTTACATACACTTTCACAGCACGAAATATTGTCCAAAAACTTGAAACACATTCCTAAATACTCCAATTTCCATTAAATCTCCATTCAAGATTGAATATTGCTCCTCCTGCGGATCGTTATTCAGGACCCGGGCAACAAAAATATATTTCATGAGGATCACTTCCAATTTATTTCTTATTATGATGTAGATCATCAAAGAATTAATGCTCTCTTGTATATTCTTCTCTAATCCTTCCTATTCTTTCGTGTTTCCATATCATATCCATATCGATGCTTATATGCTTATCGCTTTCTTCACTTTCACATGTTTATTTTTGCCAATCAAGACCTAAATAAATGTTCTCACGCCTAATCAGATAATATGGACAATTGATTTAGGTTCCTTGTGATTTGATTGCATAAATAACATATCACCATAAACTAGTCTTTTGTGTTCAATGAACAAACGTTGATTAATTTATACATGAACATATTGCGTAGTTATTTATTTGCATAAAACTCGAACATGAATCGTATTAAGTAGATGCCAACAATGGGTGAACTTGATTCTTGATCATATTCGTACCCTCACCCCAGAGCTCTATCTTTGGTTCATTGACCAATCATGAAGTCATGACGAGGAAATCTACATCGGATAAGTCCCTATGTCCTTATGGTTTTTAAATATCCAATTAGGTTTATGAGTCATTCTTTAAATACTTGTTGATGACTTCTTCTCAAAACGTATTTTAAAACAAAAACATTTACAATGAGGTAGTCAAATACACACTCATCCCGCGTAGATAATAAAAATATGCCTACAATTTGGCGACTTCTGTGGGGGAGGATTCAATTTAATTTATGATGAGTGAGTGAAACTCGAAAAATGTGATTCATACTATCTTTAAGCCTTTAAATAACATTATATTACAGTTTTTCATATGCAACGTTGTGTATTCTTCATAGCCACTATAATTAAGGTTATTGTTCTTTGCCTCATTAGCGCATGTTCTATGCATGGGGCCACCCCCGAGAGTTTGCGTTTTGTCCCTCCAAAAAAGTTTCGTGATCGATAGTGTTGGATCTTAGTCATAAACAAACCTACCTAACAATGTCATTGCTCTCTTGTTCCTTACTTGAAAATGGAGTGCGTCTTACACGTGGCCATCTTTTTAAGCAAAGATATGAAGCGTGAGATCAATATCTTAATGGACCCTTTTAAGCCTAAACCTAAGCCTAGCCATGGTATCAAACATACATCTTGGCGTTAGGCTGTAACTGCATACTATTTCTTGCCTATTTGACATTATGAATTGCTTGTTTGCTCAACATGCTTTTCCCTCCCATTCCCCTTGACTAAGGATAGAAAAGATCGAAAAACGATCAATAAACCGTTAAACCTCGAAAAACGCATCGCAAACATCATGCGGTAAGCACAATAAACTTGTGTCACAAGCAAGCAGCTTGCATCTAGCGCAAGGTGCTCGCGTGGCACGCAATAATCTTCCGTGTGGGGCACTTGTGTGGCATGCAAGTTGCTTGCGTTTGGCGCAAGCCACATAACTTCAATTTCGACATCTTATTCGTCAGTTTTTTTATATATCTTTACACTACCATTTATGATTACTTTTAAGTCATCTTTTCAAACAAAACTCATATGATTCAAAGAAAAAGTTCGATCATTTCCACGCATATCATTTATGATTGAGTCTATCCTTAAAAGTGCATCTAGATAAGTGGTCATAAAAGAGTTCGAGTCGTCATGCATCTCTTCCTATCCCGTCTTATCCCTTATATCTAATCTATCTTTTCCAACACATTAATCCTATCCGATCCTATCTTTTTCAAAAAAAAAATCATTTTTAAAATCAATCCTATCCTCTTCTATTCTATCTTTTTCAAAAAAAACTTTATCATCATCCTATCATTTTGTTTTTAAAAAGAAATCATCTTCAAAATCAATCAACTAAAAATATTTGCAAATTATTTCATCAGCATCTTTTCCAATAAAAGATGAAAACAAGGTGGTCCTTCTCAAAAAAGATAAAAATAAATTTTGAGAATTCTAAGCGTAATCAAATCAAATCAACCTAGTCTAATCAATCCAATCCAATTAATTCAATCCATGTCCATTCGCATTCATCCTAGGCATATTTAAATTTGAGCCAATGTATTCATATTAGGCCCACTTACATTAGAGTCCATGCATTCATCTAAGCCCAATGAAAGTCTTGCTCATGTCAAAATCCAAACCCATTTTTGTGAACTTTAGTCTACGTCAAACTTATGTGCTAATCCCTACTCTATGTCAAGCCTATATGCTAATCCCAGTCCAAAGTCAAGCCTATGTGCTAATCTCAGTCCATGTCAAAGTCAAGCATGTGTGCTTCTCCCGTCTATTCCAAAGTCAAGCCTATGTCAGTTCCAAAGTTAAGCCCATAAAGGCTCAATTCAAATCCTCGTTCTAGTTTGCATCTCTAAGCCTTAGTCAAGTCTAATTTTAAACCAATATAGGACCAAGTCCAAAGTCTAAATCCCTAAAGACTATCCTTGAGTCTAGCGAAGCTAGTTCTCCCTAAGTCTAAGTCCATAAAAGCAACCCTTAAGTCTAGTAAAGCTAGTCCTCCCTAAGTCTATTAAGGCAACACTTGAGTCAAGCGAAGCTAGTGCTCCCTAAGTCCATAACAGCAACCCTTGAGTCTAGCGGAGCTAGTCCTCCCTAAGTCCAGAAAGGCCACCTTTGAGTATAGCGAAGATAGTGTTCCCTAAGTCCATTACAACAACTTTTGAGTCTAGCAAAGCTAGTCCTCCCTAAGTCCATAAAGGCAACCTTTGAGTCAAAGAAAGTCCTCCCTCAAAAATTTAAAAGTTTTTAATTTTTTTTTTTTTTTGTTTTTTTAAAATTTTTTTTTTTTTTTTTTTTTATATTTTTTTTTTTTTTTGTTTTTTTTTTTTTTTTTTTTTTTAATTTATTTTATTCTACCCCTATTCGGTATGTTTTCTTGTTTTTGATGAATTTCGGGTAATGAGAACGTATTTGGAGTATATTTAGCCCTAAGCTTGAAAATTAAAAAAAAAAAAAAAAAAAAAAAAAAAAAAAAATTTTTTAATTAAGGAGGAAAAAAAAAAAGGGGGAAAAAAAAAAAAAAAAAAAGGAAAAAAAGAGTGTTGTTTACTCTTCTGATCATAACTTTTGATGTACTTCTTAGAATCAAGAAATTCTAGATGAATTGGAAACTAGACTTGAAGGGCTTTCCAACGATAGGTCACACGCCCTAAATGAAGTTCTGGTTCGAGAGATACAGCTTACGCAAGTTGACGCAAAATCACAGTTTTCTCGCCCGGTCGACCGGGCGGTGGTCGGGCGAGACGAAAATTTCTTCAGAGTACAAGGCATGTTTGCCCGGTCAACCGGGCGAAAGTGGCTCCAAAATTGCTTGCGTGCCCGACCGGGCGGCTCAGCCCGGTTGACAGGGCGGAATTCCATTTTTGTCGTAGTTTCAGAACAACGTCGCCCGACCGGGCGGTTTTTCGGGAATGTTTATTTTTGCCTTTTTTAGCCGGTTTTGTAAAAACTATAAATAAGTCTTCTCTCTCTCTCCCAAGAGGCCCCTCATCACGTTATATTTTGTATTCTTAGGTTTAGTTTTAGTTTCCTTCTTCCTTTTCTCTCTAGTTTTTAGAAACCCTAGTTTCTCTTTTCTTCATTAATTCATGAGTTTATAATTTTCATCTCTTTTCTTTCATTGATTTCTTTGTTCATGCTTTTCTTTGTAGATTTAGATTTATTTATTTATTTCATGATTGAGTAGTTTATATTCTAGGGTTTGGGAATCCATGTTTATGTGCTATGATTCTTGATTGATATTTATTAATGGTTTGATTAATTAATTATTTCCCCTAATTGATTAGGGTTTTTTTGGTTAATCTTGCAATCGATCAATTGTCGATTAAATATTGCTAATATCGAGTCATAGATCGAGAGATAGTACTCTTTAGAGGCTTACCTACAATTAGCAAATCTGATTATGTTGAGCGACCGTACAAGCATATGTTGTTTGAGAGCGTTAAGGCCCGATCGTAGGATTAACATGTGCTCTAGGTATCTGATTAATTGAATCATTGATGATATTTTGATTGATTATAGTTATGAACATGGTGAACCATTGCCCTAGATCCTTTTTAGCTTGATTTTAGTAGTTTGGTTTGTTTAGAACTTTAATTCATTATTCCTGATCTTATTTAGTTTCTCCATGCATTAGAAGCTAGATTAAAACAACCATCTCTCTGTGGATTCGACCCTACTTACCCTACTACATTGTTAGAAGGTTTTGCAGGAATTATTTTTGACAGGTGTACGACAGCCTATCAAATTTTGGCGCCGTTGCCGGGGAGACGGTATAGTTTAATTTAGTTTTTATTATTTGGTGAGACTAAACTGTATATATTTTTTATTCCCTTTTGTGAATATTTCTTTTTAATAACTTTTCTGTATCATGGAGTCAAGCTATTTTGATGCATCATATCAAAATCCACCCAATTTTTTCATGAGTTCTCTTGAATTACCTCATATGTTTTGTGAACCCCATGTGCATGCTAGTAATTCTAGAGCAATTTTTTCTTTTCCTCAGTATGAGAATGAAGCGTTTTGGAAATACTATCATAGGCTTGGTGATTATATTGGTCCTAATCATGGAATTGAACTGTGGGATATGTGCCTAGTGATTTATGAGGGGTTAAATGAAGAAACTAGGATGGTGGTAGAATCTATGTCTAATGGGGAATTTCTATTCCGATCACTTGATTATTGTTGGGATTTACTTGTGTGGTTGGCTAGGGATACTTATGAGTGGGAGATGTCTTCTTAGCTCTTCCCCCTTCCCAAACTTACATGACACGACACCCTTATTGTTCAAACTACTTGACATCTAGTTCAATTTTTCTTCGTGTGATGTGACATTAGTTTATGGTTTTAATCCCTCTTCCCAATATGAATGTCAAAATTCAACTTTACTTATGATGATGTGGAGGGTTGGATAATAAATGAGAGCTATTGGGATGATGCAAAGATTGAGAGAGAGACTATTATGATGGATATTTTGAATCATTGATGATATTTTGATAGATTATAGTTATGAACATGGTGAACCATTGCCCTAGATCCTTTTTAGCTTGATTTTAGTAGTTTGATTAGTTTAGAACTTTAATTCATTATTCCTGATCTTGTTAAGTTTCTCCATGCATTAGAAGCTAGATTAAAACAACCATCTCGTTGGATTCGACTACTCCATTTTACAATTATAAAGGTTTTATTATTTTTGAAGGTTTTGAAACTATCAAAAGGCAACCTTTGAGTATAGCAAAGCGAGTCCTCCCTAAGTCCATAACGACAACCTTTAATCTAGCGAAGCTAGTCCTCCTTAAGTCCATAACGACAACCTTTGAGTCTAGCGAAGCTAGTCCTCCCGAAGTCCATAACAGCAACCTTTGAGTCTAGGAAGCTAGTCCTCCTTAAGACCATAAAGGCCCAAGCCTTAAGTCTAGCAAAGCTAGTCTCCTATATCACCATAAAGGCACAGTTTTTAAGTCCACTCTGCTTGCATAGTCTAGTCCATGTATGCATATAGTTAGGCCCAAGTCTCCATCATGGTCAAACCCATCATATTCCAAAACCTATTTCATTTTTAAACCATCCATCTCAAAATCATTTCACATTTCCAAAATCATTTCTAAAATTTTACAAGTGAGGTCCGTTCGATTTCTATTCAGGACAAGTTGTGAGGTTACAACTTGGGAACGCCCAGTAAAAAAGGTCAACCTACTCCCAGGCTCGTCAAACGAACCATCACCTTTTCAGACGAGTCATCTGAAACTTCTGAATCACCATCCGAAACGGGAGACACTTCTGAACAACTCAATGCCATCGTGGCCTAACTTCAACTGATGAACATATTGTGTGGTTAGTAATTTGCATAAAAATCGAACATGAATCGTATTAAGTAGAGGCCAACAATGGGCGAATTTGATCCTTGATCATATTCGTACCTTCACCCCCGAACTCAATCTTTGATTCCCGAACTCAATCTTTGATTCATTGACCAATAATCGTAAATTCATGACGGGGAAATATATATTGGATAAGTCCCTAAGATGTCTATGTTTCCCAAATATTCAATTAGATTTATAAGTCCTCCTTTAAATACTTGTTGGCGACTTCTTTTTCAGAACGTATTTCAAAACAAAAACATTTACAATGAGGTAGTCAAATACGCGCTCATCCCGCATAGGCAATAAAAATATGCCTATAGATATGTTGAAAAATCAACTTCCTCCTTAATTAGTGCCAGCATACGTGGAATATGTGTTGATTAAAAAAATTTAAATCTATCTTTAATATCCAACATATCAAAGCCACGTGTGGTAGGTTTTCAATCAATTTTAAAAAAACTACGATTATCTAAATCACAATTGTAGACACATAATGGTGTCTCCCCATTTTAGTACCCGATGATGAACATACCATCGTCCTAATTGGTCTGATCCGAAGGGAATCAGTCCAAAGAGCTAAGTCCGAAATCTTTTTTATTTGTTTTAAAAGATTCCAAGCCCAATTTTAAAAGCTCAATTAATTATTCTTGATAGTTAACAGTATTTTAAATCCCATTTTTGTAAAGGCCAATTAATTATTACTGATGATTAATTGTATTTTTAATAAATATTTTCTAAGACAACAATATAATGAAAATCAGGTCTTATCTTCTTAGAAAGTTGATATCCAGATTTAAAAGATAATATTTAGTAAAGGATAAAAAGAATACCATAAGATTGGGTAAAAATAAAACCCAGCTAAATCTACGGTTGCGGGACGCACAACCTGCTGCGTCCCACGCACCAAAGGTGGGAACAGTCAGCAAAATCAGAAAACACGCAGCAAGATGTGTCTGTGCATTGCCGTGTGTGCGCCGCTCTTTAATACGTGATGCGCAATGCTGATGCGTCTAGAGCATCAGGCTTGCGCGCTGTCCAGTCTCAAATCTTATCTTGTTTTTTCTATAAATAGGTTTCGTTCCATTCGGTTTTTGGCACGCTTTCACATCGAGATTTTACCTCACATACTCTAAGCGTATTATTCTCAAACCCTTCAAACACCTATACACTCTTGTCTCCATTTATTACGTTGGAAGCTCCACATTTGCTCCTTCCAAAGGTCGTTACTCTCTAAGACCCATGCAACACCGAAATATTTAAGAGGGTCCTCAATCTTTTAATTCATATTTATTTGTTTGAAGTTACTAACACATTGTTCATGATGTAGATCTAGAAACAAATTCTTGTATTTTTGTATATTAATTTAATCCTTCATTTTTTCATAATGTTCTTGTACATATTTCCATGTTTTTATGTTTATTGCTTTCATCACTTCACATGCTTATTATTGCTAATCAAAAACCTAAATAAATGTTCCAACATTAAAGTCATATAATTTGGATAATTGGTTTAGGATCCCAGTAGTTTGATTGCTTAATAAACATATCAATAAAAAAATTAGTCTTTTGCGCGTTTAATAAACCGACGTAGATTACTATTTTTAGGGTATTGGAATCAATTGCTTGGCTGTTTATTTACATGAAACAAGTCTATGAATCGTATTAAGTAGTGGCCAGCAATGGGCGAACGTGATTCCTGATCATATTCGTACCCTCACCCCCCAAAACTCAATTTTTGGTTCATTGACCAATCATGAAGTTGTGAAAGGGAAATCTACATTGGACGATAAGTCCCTAAGATGTACCCATGGTCTCCCAAATATCTAATTAGGTTTATGAGTCTTCCTTTAAAGACTTATTGGGGACTTCAAAATATTTTTAAAATTAAAAACGTTCAATGATGTAGTCAAATTCACGCTCACACCGCGTAAGTATAAACTATGCCTACAATAATATTATTAATAAACAAAACAAAAATGAAAATGAATATGGAAAGAACATGAACATGTAAAACAAAGAACACAAACTTAATTGTAAAAGAACATGTGTATATAAGACTTGAGGCTCAAAAATTATATAAAATCACAAAAATGAAAATGAACATAAAGGTATAAAACAAAGAAAACCATACTGATTGTTAAATAATATAATTATATGTGCATACAAGACTTTAGAATCAAAAAACTATAAAAAAATCAAAAACATGAAAAAAAAACATGAAAAGAACATGAAAGTATAAAACAAATAACACCATAGTGATTGTAAAAGAACATGTGCATATAAGACTTGAGAATCAAAAAAGTATAAGAAAATCACGAAAACAAACATGAAGTTATAAAACAAAGAACACTATACTAACCTAGATGAACATGAAAATAATATATAATTATTTCAATTATTTTTATTGTTTTTAGATAATGTAGATGATGATATTCTTTTTTTTAACCTTATATAGATATTAATTCTTCTTTTCTATGGTTTTTTTTAGTAAAAGATTAGAGATGTTCTTTAATTTTAAACTGCATGTTCTTTTATCTTGACTATATGTTCTTTCTTTTCAATTTTAGTTGTGTGTTACTCCCTCCGTTCTTTATTAGTTTACCCGTATTCCTTTTTGGGATGTCCCTTATTAGTTTACCCATTTCTTTTGTTTATATTTTTGGAATGGGACCACTAACTTTCCATCACACATACATTCAACTTTAATATAAAATAATAGTTTATCTTTCTTTCTATGTCCCACAACATTATTTCTCCTAAAACTCTGTGCAAAAGAAACGGGTAAACTAATAAACACCGGAGGGAGTATTATATTATATGTTCCTTTTCTACAACCTTCGTTCTTTTATGGATTACGATTATACACGTTCTTTGAATGTGAATTGTGTGTTTCATTGACTTAAACAGTACGCAATATTTTTTAATTGTAACTTCTTCTATCATATTTCTTTTTTTACGACCCATGTTTAAGTCAATGAAACACACAATTCACATTCAAGGCACATCGGATTCAAGGCTGAGCGGGTCAAGGAGAGGAAACCCCTCAATAATATTCACAATCTCCTCTAGGAGATTAATTGAAGAGCGATTTAGGTCCCACCACTCACTACCAATAAAGGCTTTGACCAGGGCTTCCTCTTCATACTCCCCCGGTGGACCTTCAATCCTAGACCAAAGCGGCCGAATACCTACCCAATTATCTTTCTAAAATCTAGTGGCCGCCCCAAATCTGAGCTCCCAAATCCTATTCCCTGCTAAAATATCCCAAACTTTCCCTACATTCTGCCGCACCACTAAACCATTTTTTAAACTCACAACTTTCCCATTATGAAGGTATCTAGCCACAATACACTCTTGGACCAGGCTAGGATTCCCATGAGCGAGTTTCCACCCCATTTTAACCATGAGGGCCTTATTCATGACCACTTGACTCCTAATTCCCAACCCCCTTCCCTTTAGGAAGGTGAGTAATTTCCTTCGCAACTAAATGAAGTTTTCTTTTTCCCTCATCCTCCCCCCATAGAAAATCATTACAGATGTTATACATATCCTAAAGAGTGGCTTTAGGAAAATACGACGTTTGCATATAATATGCAGGAATCATGGTCAAGGTGGAATTGATAAGGCAAAACCTTCTTGCCTTAGAAGGCAATTTCGTTTTCCACATTGATAACTTTTTCCTAACTTTGTCCACTACGATTGACTTCGATTAGGACGCTTGTGGCAAATAGGCATACCTAGGTATTGGCCAAGGTCATTATTCTCCTTAATTCTAAGCGTTTCCTGGAACAAGTCCTTCTACTCCTCGGAGTGTTCCTAGAAAAAATGAGCCCACTCTTGTCTTCATTAATCTTTTACCCTGATAGATCACAAAATTTCTTAAGATTATCCCTAATCGAGAAGGCCGTCGACTCATCAACACGACCAAAAAGAAGGAGACCATCTACAAAAAGCAGGTGGGACACTAGGACTCTCCCCATCCCAACCCAGAATGGGGTCCACTCCTTATCCTCACACGCCTTATTGATCATATGATACAAGGTTTCAACACATATATTAAACAGATACGGGGACATTGGATCACCCTGACGCAACCCTCGAGAATGGACGAAAGAGCTCGTCTTTTTACCATTAAGTAAGATAGAGGAAGAGGCTTTGAGACACATTCCATAATAAGACGAATCAAATGCGCACTCAGCTCATGATAACTAAGATACTTCCTAATGAAATCCCATTCCATTCTATCATATGATTTTTCTAAATCTGTCTTCACGACAAACCACCCATGCTTCCCTGTCTTTTTATTCATTGAATGTAACACTTCCGAGGCAATAACTAAATTTATATCCAGGGCCCTACCTTTTATAAAGTTATTATGGTTCTTGGAAATCCATTGAGGGAGAAAAGGGTTCAATCTATTAACAAGGATTTTTGTGACCACTATATAAAGGGAGTTACACATACTAATGGGTGTAAGATGCTTAACCGTCTCTGGCTTATTTTGCTTGGGAATAAGACAAATCAAGGCATGACATAACTCCTTCGGGACACTCCTTTTCTCAAACCATTCTTGAACATTCCTCCCTACATCCTTCCCGGTAATGTCTAAAAAATTTTGGAAGAATAAAGAATGAAAACCATCAGGGCCCGGGGATTTATTAGGTTTTATCGAGAAAAGGGCAACCCTGATTTCTTCCATGGATGGCAGCAAATCAACATCAACAAACTCCTGGATAGGGAAAGGGGTCCTTAGGCTAAACACATTCTCCGTCGTAAACAACATTTGGAAATGTTCAACTATGTGATCACTAATACCCCCGGCGACTCAATCATTTTCCCCGCAGCATTCCGAAAGCTCGGGATCTTACTAGAATAACGCTTGATAATAACTGACCTATGAAAAAACACGGTGTTCCTATCCCCGGATTTGATCCTCTCTGCCTTAAATTTAGCAGCCCAAAGCGCCTCCTCTTGGACAAGGATTTGCTCGAGCTCCTCCTGGATCTCTCTCTCGACCGATTGATGAAAAACGAGGTAGGACTATGCTCTAGGTATCTTTGGACCCCGTCCGACCTAGATAACCCTCTTTTATTCCAATTATAAACATTTCCAAACATGGTAGAGTTCCACAAAATGAGTGCTTGGGTTAGGCTATCTAACGATATCCTTATAGATTGTCGAGTTTGCGACCAAGACTTCTCAATAAAAGAACTATACTCATCATGGGCTAACCACATGGGATCAAACCTAAAAGGTTTCCCCCCTAGGCACAATTACATGACTCTTGACTATTATGGGCTATGGTCTAACAAAATTCTGGGGAGATTCCACAACGAAGTCTCAGGATATTGACAAAACCATTGCTCATTCCCCCACCCCTATCCAACCTCTCATATATAGGATTAGCCTTTCGTCTATTAGTCCAACTATTTATTTCCCCAACAAATCCTAGGTCAAGAGGTTACAGAGATTCATGGTTTCGGCAACAAGTCAGCTCTTTTTCGAGCCATAGGTCTTCCTCCGACTTTTCCGATTGATCAATAAGTTTGTTAAAATCCCCTAATAACCAAGGAGAAACTACATGCGAAGAAATATTAACAAGCTCCTGCCATAAGTCTTTCCTACCAACTAATTTAGTACTCGCATACACCGCTGAAATTAAATACGAAGAATTACAAGAATTAGAGTGAATTATCTCAACTAGGCCATGCACCCACTGAGGACCCACCCGTGAATGTGGACTAAAATTTTACTAGCATTCCACATCAGTAGGATCCCTCCTGCATGGCCACGAGGCTCTACCAAGAACTAAGAGTTCAGAGGATGCTCATAGACAATCTTTTTTGTACTCGCCCGACAAGTTTGAGTTTCAACAATGACAACAAGGTCGGGGTTGTGCTGACGATACAACATTCGAAAGTTAGGTTTAAAAGAGGGCCTAACAATCCCCCTTGCATTCCAATACATTACTGACAGTTTGTGGGGAAGAAATAGCTTCAACGGGAGCTCCTTCTTCTCTTCCTCGACGTATCCCTCCCATAATTCTTCCACTTCTAGTGTTAGGGGACATGTCCACCACCTTTTCTTGAGAAATAGTGTCAATCATGAGCTTCGAGGGTTTCTTGACCATCCTTCCTCTTCCCAACTCACCGAGAAGGTCATTTGCTTGACTGCCACCCGACTTTCCACCAGTAAGAGGGCGTTGATGTGATCGAAACATTAAGGATAGCCTCATTGGTTTTGGTTGTAGGAGAAGAATGGGTCTCCAATGTGGAATGAGTGGTTTCGGGTCCAACCACGGCCCAAGATTCATGTTCATATTCCTTTCTTCCATTTCGTCCCCATCCTCCCTCCGAAGGATCCACCGCAGGAGCACCCACATGACTGTTGAGATTGATGTTGCATGTTGGAATTAAGGGATGTGGGGATAAAGGACGTCATTGGCCACTATTTGCAATTTGTTTTTCAGCTCCACTGAAACATCCGATGGGTTCAGCATGCTTTAGCTCTGTCCACGTTATGTCCATAAACGTCAATTCTCCCTCCTCCTGAATTATGAAGTCTGTGAACCCCGGGTTCATCTCATGAAGGAGGGAAAGAGATGGCCTGGATACATGCACAAGTTCCCAATACTTTATATTACCAGTTGAATTCTCGGCGGGGATGGGGAGTTTGAAGGTGAGGGGTTTGAATATGGTGATGTTGGTGGGGAAGATGAGGGAGAGAACACTTCCTGGCTGGACATCATTTTTGGTGGGGAGGAGAGATGGAGAGGTGGAAATTTATCTTTTTGAAAACGAAATGGTGAGAGGGGTTTTATTTACTTGAGAGAGAGATGGGGGATGTTGTGTAACGTAAGAGAGAAGGGTATGGTGAGGGGTTGATGGATTGATGGGTACCGGGGCTTGCTGAATGAGCATACCCTTCCACACTTCCTAGAGTACCACTTTCCGAGTTCTCATTGGATGAGACTACCAAATCTAAGGGAGTTGGATTCAGAGGATTATCTTCCTAAAATATGGAAAAAGGGTTATGGAGGTAAAAGATTTCCCCATATTTTCTGAGACTGAAATTGGCGGGTTTTGGTACTCCCCTTTCTCCAACATGACTTCACTAGGGGTCCCTATGGGAAATTATGTGGGGTCCACCTTGTTCCCCCTTTTGGAGATAATCTGAATTTGGAAGGTTCTTTTGACTTTCCTTTCCTATCTCGGGGAACCTCTCACTAATCCTTAGTTAACATTTTCGCCATCGTCTGCTTCGCCACCTGACCTACCTTCAGTTTACACCCACTCACATGATGGCCAAAGTTTTGACATTTCTGGCAGTACCAAGGTCCATCCAAAAATACAAGTTCCTGAAACATTTTCCCCAGCCACACTCCTTGTGGGGGTTGTTTTGACTTTTCCACCAAAATACATATACTAGCAAATCTCCTTTGCTCCCCTTCTATGGAGTTTGTGTCAATTTTTAAGGTTTGGCCAATGGAGAGGCCAATGCCTTCCAAAATATCCCGTCGGAAAAATTCGATATGTAACTCGAGAAGGTTCACTCACACTGGGTTTTGAGTTTCCTTCACCTCGAAGGGCCTAAACCCTGGTTCCCAGCCTTGAACCCACAAGGGAGCCCTACTAACCATCCATGGCCCTCCTGCCAGAGTGTGATGTCTTTGGGCCATAGTTTCACAAGGGATAGCATAGAAACCTTTACACAAACCATGGAGATTTGGAGGGTTTTGGAATTTCCACAGCTTGACCAACTCAGTTTTAAGGTATTCCTTAGACAAAGATCTACCCATAGCTTTACAGATTATAGCTATTTCTCATGGCTTACTTATTTCATTGTATTTCTCTTGGAAAATGGGTATGAAAATATGGTTTTCCATGGCACAGGACGGAGGGGATTCCCAGAACGGCAGAACGGGTGGAATGAAGGAAGGTTGCACTTCCAAACAACCCAGGGAGGTATGGGCCTGAAGGGCCTTCTTAAATGACACCTTCCCTTAATTAGGATGGGGGGAGGAGGTAGGACCAGGAGGAGGGAAGGTTGGGGTATGACTCTGATTCTTCTACATCTGGACTCTTGGATCGCGACGATCCGTCGAGACCTGATGGCTGAGGGCGAGGCGGCCTAGTTGAGGGTTATATTCTGCCGTGAGGGCGGGAGAAGGGGGGGTTGCTAATTTATGTGGAGTTTCTCTCTCTACACACTCTCTTATAATGTAATAATTATTGTGGCTAGTTACGTCTTTTTTGATTTTTATATGTTCTTTCACATTTTAATTTTAACTTTTTATTCTTTTATATTCTTTTAATTTTTATATAAATGTATTTGAGCTTTAAATTTAATAATATTGACTCGATTCGAATTTGACCAAACCCATTACTTGACTCAAACCCAAACACCATAGACTTGAATTTCAGCCGAGCCTCAATGAATCGGATCAGACCTAAACTCGACTCGAACATCAATATAGGTTGATGATATATAGTGAGACTTTTTGTCATATTTGACTTTGACTAAAACAAATGAGCAAGTTTTGGACGATGAAGGGAATTCTTGTCATTTTTCTAATTTGTTCAGGACCTCTAATTGATGGACACATCACACCAATGATTAAAATCATTATTTACATATTAAAAAACATTAATATTAATATTCTAAGAATACATGTTGTAACAATTTTAAACAAAATCTCAATATATAATTTTATACTACCTTCATTGTCTATAGTAACAATCCTTCAAGTTTTGCACTATGCATATACTACTTCATGAAATCTTGTTCAAACCATTATTTTCTCTTATTTTGAAATTATTGTTTAGATAACAAATTACTTTGTTTTGTTAATTTTTACCAATTTATCCTCGTACTGATATTCATAACGTTTTCATTCCAAAGTTCCACTATCGAAGCCATCTATCAATTTGGAGATTCAATTTCTGACACTGGTAATTATATACGAGAAAATCCAAACTCTAGATATGCAAAGCTACCATATGGACAAACTTTCTTCCACAAGCCAACCGGTCGTTGTTCTAATGGACTTCTCATGATTGACTATTTTAGTAAGATCCCTTTTAAGCGAAGCAATCTCAAATTTTCTTCCAAGTATATTATATGAGTTTCTGATTTGCAAGTTCATTTATTTATACATTCATATATTTGATTTTGAGATGTTATATGTATATCATGTGAGGAACTTTAGGGTATGCCAAGGGGATAATTAAAATGAACAAAATCAACATTTCATTGGTCTCCTTTAATTACAACATTTACTTTTTTGAAAAGTTCTGAAATAATCAGAGCATTACTTACTTTGCATATGATTTCTTTCTATCTCTCTACTCATTTTGTGATTCCCTTTTTTTGTGCAATTTATATTATACACTCGGGTATACCATACACACGACTATACGAGGGTGATTATTTGCCATATCTTATTTAAAGAGCTCTACATGAGCAAAAAAAGGAGGAATGAGTGGGTATACAGTATTTGTTTTGCTCTTTTTGTATATCTCTCTACCTTTCTCCTCACCTGAAATATAGTGTGTCTCTCTAACGCTGCTTCATGTTGCAATTAAAAAAGAATAATAGAATAAGTATACGATTAAAGATATAAGAATAAAGAAAAGGGACAACAAATACGTCCTCTGTTTCTTTAGTAGTTGCAACGTTTTGACTTTCACACCTGTCAATACATAATTTAACATTAGTATCTCTAACTATCTATTTGTGAAAATTATGAAAAAGTTGAAATCTTGTAAATATATTTTGAGATAAATCCAACAACATCTTACATGTTATAGTTCTCGGTTCTCACAAGTCACAATCTTTGGTTGGATGTAGCCAAGTTTTTGAACCTACCATTCCTGGACCCGTATCTTAACAAAGACGGTAACTTTTGTCACGGGGTGAACTTTGCTGTTGCCGGAGCGGCTGCACTCAACACTTCCACTTTGGTTATGAAAAGACATTGTGTCCAATTCCACCGACAGTTCTTTACTTGTGCAGCTTGATTGGTTCAAATCTCATCTTAATTCCATTTGCTCTAATGCATCTGGTAACTAAATACTGATCTACTTATATACCAGTTACCATACTTTGAATTTTATGCTGTTATTAATGTATGAAGCTTCCATTTTCCATTTTCCATCTTCCATCTTCCATCTTCCATCACACTCCCTCTGAATTCAAATGAACTTTTTTCTTCACCAAAAAAAGAACTTTTTGTTGGGAAAGACCTATTAAAATAGCCATTTTATTGGAAAAGACCTAATAAAAACATTTTTGTTCAAAAGACCTAATATAATACTTACCTTTGTTACATAAGACCACCTCAATGTTTTCCGGCTAAAAAGTCAATTTTCTGACATTGACTTTTCTTTCCTTTCTTTTCTCATAAATGGAACCAACCTATTTTTTTGTATCCTTATCCCTTAACCCTATCATGCAAACCCTTTCATCTTGCTTCTCATTTTAAGGGATTATGGTAGAAAAAAAAAATTGGTTGGTCCCATTTAATGAGAAAGGGAGGGAAGAAAGTCCATGTCGGAAAAATTGACATTTTAGCCGGAAAACATTAAGGTGGTCTTAAGTAACAAAAGGAGGTATTATAATAGGTGTTTTTCAACTAAAAAGTTTTTATTAGGTCTTTCCCAACAAAGTAGCTATTTTAATAGGTCTTTCCCAACAAAAAGTTTCCAAAAAAATGGAAGGAAAAATTTCTGAAAACTATCTCCTATAATAAGCTTTTTTAAAAAGAACTACCTTTTAAGACAAATATATCCTTTTTGAAATAATACCACATAATGATATCCGTTTAGTTTGACCATTTAATTATGTCATCGACTTAGGCGTGGTATTCACGTGATCTTCTTCAACGCTATTTGAAGCTGGGATTGGAGTGATTTATTGAATGAACTAAATAACGAACCAATTGTAGAAAAGTCTCAGCAGCGGGATCACAATGTGGGGAGAAGGTTGAAGAAGGTTACATAACTACCATACACGTGCAAGTCAATAGCGGAATAAACTGCCAAACTTAACGACGACTATCAACATGGAATAATTTTGAAAGAAATTTGTTCTAAAAGATAGTTTTTTGAAGAAAAAAAATTGAAAGGTAGTTTTGGAAAAACGTTTCTTAAATAATGTAGTTCCTTGAAAATTTTCCATCAAAATATCAGCCCATCTAACTTATGTGATGTGGGCCCCTCGGTAACCCACTTTCTCACATGCTCTCTCTCGTTATATTAATCTTCATGTGATATGAAACCCTTCACCATCTCTTTCAATCAATTTTCATAAGGAAAGAGGATAAGTGAAAATTCTATATTAAGATGGTGGATAACTTTCTAGCAAATGGGAAGAAACGTAGATGTGATTAGAGAACAGAGATGATAATGTGTACATTTATATTGAGGAAAGTGAAAAGTATATATATGTGAATGGAGATAATGTTTTCAACTAGGGGTGTGAATGAGACGAGACAACTTACGAGCTACTCGAGATCGACTCGGTCAAAACTCGAGTATGCTCGACTCGAATTCGAGCTCGACTCGATGACTAACGAGTTGAGCTAAGCTAGTACCTACTCGACTCGAAAAGCTCATGAGAAACTCGAAAAAAATTATATATAATACTTGTAATTTTGAATAAATAATTCTCAAACTTTTTCATAGAATTTAATACATGAAATAAAATTTATACTAATATATAAAATATTTTTCATGGTGGACTTTAATCATAGTTTGTCTTTAGGTGATGGTTAACAACTCGAACTCAAGATTTTAACGAGGCTTAGCCTTGGCTCGGCTCGGAAGCTCATGAACAAACTGAAAAATTATTAAAAATGATATTTCATGTAAAATATTAAATTTCCCACATTGATTTTTGTAGTGTAAACAATAGTTTTTTTTTCAATATAAAATGTTACTACTATGGCTATCCTTCTTGTTTAATTTCAGTTGTCCCACATTGGTTGGAAAACAAAACTTTAAGTTTGTGTTATTGTATAAATGGAACAAAAACTATTTGTTGTATTTCTTCATCGGATGGAAACTATTATTTTCTACCAAAGTTTGTTTCATAAAGTCCCACATTGGTTACACTAACTTTTTTTTCCTCTATAAAAGGCTAACCAAGGATTTGTATTTGTTTATAAATTCTCCTGGCGGATGGGTAATACTCGGAGTAGCTATATATAATACCATGCAATTTGTGCGACCAAATGTACATACAATATGTATGGGGTTGGCTGCTTCGATGGGATCTTTTATCCTGGTCGGAGGAGAAATTACCAAACGTTTAGCATTCCCTCACGCTTGGAGCCAATGAGTTTTTTATTTGAGAGAAAAAAGAAGACTATGCCTTCACCATATGAAATATTAATATTAAGTAATAATAGCATGGAACTTTGAATTCGATATGAGAAATTTTTTCTCTATATTATTTTCAAAATATTCGATTATGTATCGAAAGAGTAGTATGAGATGAAGAGTATCCCCAATTTTTTTATTTGATATCAGGAGTCTATTTGAGCGTCACAAACTTTTTTTTCATAAAAAAAGACTATATTTATGTTTGAAAAAATACAAAAAAGCTTTCTTGTAATACCCATCATGATTGCTTTAAAGAGATTTAGCAGGCTACTCATTCCAACAAGATGCATCTTTCTTTTAGGGAGCTTATTTCCTTAGTTTCTCCACAATTAAGCGTGCTTGGCTGGGAGTAGTCCAGGGATGATTGACAACCTGGGAAGTTTCTCAGGGTGCGCATGAGTGAGGATAAAATGCGCCGAAAGAATTTGTGTTGGTTATTGAGGATAGTTGTTGGCCCTGGATGTGCGTTGGTGACAATAGACTCGACCACGGATGGGTCGGGTGTTACAAATGGTATTAGAGCAACCCTACGACCGTGTGTGATTGTGTGGATAATTAATCCATGGTTTGTCGCCTAGTGGGGGAGGATTCTCGGGCTATATCACCGGCTGCGTGTCGAATATGTGATTAGTTTCCAGGCTGGGGCGACCCACAGGCCGTATGCCGAATATGTAGAGTCCGGGTAAACCCCAGATTTAAAGGATTCCACCTCAACAAGAGCATCTTTTAGAACACCCCAAACCCCCAAGCATATCCCCAAACAAACCCACCCCTATAACAAGGTCCGAGGAGGCACACCCCGGCAATAGGTTAGTTCACCGGCGACCCACAGCGCCGCCACAGTGGAGTCCTCAAGCGCAACGAGGGCGTTGTTGTTCTCAAGTGGGGGTGTATGTAATACCCCTCATGATTGCTTTAAAGGGATTTAGCAGGCTACTCATTCCAACAAGATGCATCTTTATTTTAGGGAGCTTATTTCCTTAGTTACTCCGCAATTAAGCGTGCTTGGCAGGTAGTAGTCTTGGGATGGGTGACCTCCTGGGAAGTTTCTCAGGGTGCGCATGAGTGAGGACAAAATGTGCCGAAAGAACTTGTGTTGGTTATTGAGGACAGTTGTTGGCCCTCAATGCGCATTGGTGACGGTAGACTCGACTCCGTGTGGGTCAGGTGTTACATTTCTTCCTTATTTTTAAGATCAAAAAGAAACTTTGGGATTGCTGAACTACAGACGGAATAAATATCAAAAGCAACGGAGCCATCATAGTATTTTTGAACTTCTACGAAAAGAATTCACACGGGGTTTGTGAATAAGTGATTGTCTGATAATGAGCAAGGAATACTCGTCTTTCTGCTAAACAAGATGTATTGAACTCATAATTCATTAGATACTTTTTATGAATGTCAACTAAGTATCGTAAGTAAATTGCTCCCGATTGTTCAATCATTTGATAACTAGAGTCATTCTTTGATAAATGATCACTATGAGTCAGACTCAATAGAATTTGATCAATCCTTTTTTCTGTCGTTGTCGTTACTCCAAGTACCTAACTCAAGGTACATGGATTAACTTAAGTTTGAGTTAAGTCTTATTGTTTAATTTTAGTTGTCCCACATTGGTTGGGAAACAAAAGTTTAAGTTTTTGTTCTTTATAAGTGGAACAAAAACTATTTGTTTCATTTCTTCATTGGGTGAAAACTATTTTTTTCTACTAGAGTTTGTTTCGTAAAGTCCCACATTGGTTGGACAATGAAACACTAACTTTTGTCCCCTCTATAAAAGGCTACTCCAAGTACCTAACTTAAGGTACATGGATTGACTCAATTTTGAGTTGATCCTTGATTCGAGTTCGAGTTTGAGCTCGAGTCTAGGATTTCGAGTTCGAGTCGAGTTTACTTTTTTCAAGCTCGCGAGTTTTCGAGTCGAGTCGAGCTTGACTTCGAGTTTTCGAGTTCAAGTCGATGCTTAGCCAAACTCGAGCTCAACTCGCATCATTTACACCCCTATTTTCAACCTATTAAAAATGAATGATATTTGCATAGAGGGACTACCTCATAATTGATCAAGTTTGTATTCGACATCAACTGCTAACATCTGAGCAGCAGGTGATCGCCTATTGGTATTGACATCAGCTTCAATTTCAAGGTTCCCAGATCGAGTCTTATACCTAGTAAGAGGGATTTTCAATTTCCCCCTCCATGCAAGAGACTTTAACTTACTTACTTGTAAAAAGAAAACAAGTGTTAGCTTATGTATTTTTTGTTCTTCTCAATTACTTTCCAGGAAGAAACCAAGAAGGAAGGGTTAATGGGGGTGTTATTGAAGTCACATATAATAGTTGTTGTTAGGGGAAAAGTAAAAGTGGAAAGAATTTAAAATTAATTAATACACCACAAAAAAAGTGGGAAGAACAAATGAAACAGAGGTTTCTTTTTTGTGTTAGAGTGCGACTATGCACAGCGATGTAAACGTGATTCAAATACTGATATTGGGTATGATCTCTTCAGAAAACTTTACTAACTAAACTATATAACATCCACGGAAATAGTATAAGAATAGACATATTGATCTTAAATTAAAATTATCCTCGGAGTTGGTTTTAATGTTGTAGAGATTATAATAAGTTGAATGTTGTAACAAAAATTAACATGATAGGATTATATTTACTTGCTTATTGATAACCGAATCTTATTTTTCCTTTATCCTAGTTAATATATAAATATGTATAGTTGTTCTAGTTATCTATCATCTTCAATCTCATTCGCCAAAATTGCTTATGCAATTGACAATTTTCAGTTAATTTATTTTCGATCTCATATGTCAACGTTTTATATATACTTGCTTATGTAGCGTCCCCTCCTTATTTGTGATTCTAGTGTGCAAGCAAAAAATGGCAACGGCAGTTATCATGATGGGTGAAATAGGAGGAAACGACTACAATCGAGCATTTTTCCAAAGGAAACCAATAACCGAAATCTATAAAACGGTGCCTGAAGTTGTTCAAATTATTAAATATGCCATAAAGGTGATAATTCTCTCAACGTTTTAAGAACATCACATGGTGAATATAGTTGTTGGCTTGTTGCTAAATGCTAATATAGGTAATATAATTAATATTCCTTATTATTTATGCGGATATTAATTTGGTGCCACTAGGATAGTTGTCCCGAAACTTTTTCTTTGGTTGGCGACATCTATCTAAAAATTTTAAAACACTACAACTCGAAATTATTTGGAACTCAACCCAATGTTAAAAAAGTTTGAATAAATTTGCAAAAATTTCATAATAATAAATTACATAATTGAGAACTTAATTGAAAACTCCAAAGTGAGTTTCAAAGATGTTTGTAAGTATTATTTTTTTCCCTTGGAAAGAGATTATCAAGCAGCTACTTCCATCCGATATGGTTAACATAATCACCATTTACATTTAATATTTAAAATTTAACATTAACTAAAGATAATGTGATTGTTTATATCCATGTAGGGTTTGAAAAGGACACAATGCAAACGCCATGTTGTGGTGCTAATGAAGACGATAAGCCTAATAAAGATTCCCATATAGAGTGTGGAAGAAAAGGGAGTCGTTGTATGTGAAGATTCTAACAAACATGTGAATTGGGGATTCAGTACATTCGACTCAACATGCTTACCATATTATGGCGAAATTGTTAATTAAACGTATTAATATTTGGGACTAAAGTATTTTTGTCCCTTTTTAATAACTTCTGTCTATGCATAGCTTGTGGAGTGTATATGGTACTCAATCAAGTTCTTACACAAATGAATTTTCTTTGGTAAGAGTTGTTTTATTGATTTTGTATCTCCTCCATATAAGTGCTTGTACATACATTTAACGTTAACTAGTGATTTATATACATACTAGTCATTACTCATAAAAGCTTCATTCCATATTGAGAATTCTTTCATATGTCAACAATAGTAGTAATATTTTTATCCTATTTTTCCCAAAACAAGTTGTTCTAGCCTAGCCATATATCTATGAGCCTCCTGAACTTTACTGAACTAACCTCATAAACGTTAGACTAGAGCGCTCCAAATTTCTCTGTAAGCTAATGGCGTGTGCAAGACCCAATTCAAGGTTGCCTGGATAGTAGACATAGAGCCTATATTCCACACGGTTGAGATCTCTAAATAAATCGGAGGTCTATAAAAGACAAAATTGTCAATTGTATTGGTCTTGAACATGTGTAGGTTATAGAAATTTTCCTTAAAAAGGTTGGAGGAAAGTCATTTCAAAAACAATAGTAACTCCATTACTTAAAAGATAATTTTTAATAAACCTGTGTATTGAATCTTATGATTAGACTCGAGATCAATGTTGGGAGGTGTAAAATGGAATTCTTTTCCTCCTCTACCATCAAGAAGTGGTTCTTGTGAAGACATCTTTTTCTTCTATAACATTCAACTGGTAGAGGACAAGCTTATATGTGTAGTATTTGAATAGTGAGTGAGAATAGGAATAATTGGTGGAAATAATTACTAGTAGCCAATATGTCTTGTGTCCGCAAATAAATAGATGCACCAGAGAGCACACATCTCTTGGTGAATATTTACTAAATGCAAGTTGAAATTTTTGCTGAAAAAAGGTGTTAAACATTGAAACATATATTACTACCTGTGAGATATTGTAGACATATAATAGTGTCTCCCCATTTTAGTACCAAATGATGAAACATAATGTCATCCTAATTGGCCTGGTCCAAAGGAAGAACAATCTTATATAAGTTAGGCGCAAAATCGTTTTAAGAATATAAAGTCTATTTATTTATTCCAAGCTCAGTTTAAAGCCCAATTAACTATTCATAATAATTAATTAAATTTTAAAGCCCATTTTTGAAATGCCCAATTAATTAGTCTTGATAATTAATTGTATTTTTAATAAATATTTTCTCGATAAAAATATATGATGAACATCAGATTTTTATTCCTCAAGATAACTGATTTCCGAATCTAAAAGATATTATTTAATGCAAGCTAGAAAGATTCTATTAATTTCGAATAACAAATAAAATACGGTCGGATCTGCGGTTTCGCGACACGCAAATGATGAATTCAAGCGCACTAGGATGCGAAAGCGCAATACCTCGTTCCATTCGGTTTTAGGATACGCTTTCACATACTGTTCTATGCTTTTTCCTATGACTTACATACACTTTCACAGCACGAAATATTATCCAAAAACTTGACACACATTCCTAAATACTCCAATTTCCATTAAATCTCCATTCAAGATTGAATATTGCTCCTCCTGCGGATCGTTATTCAGGACCCGGGCAACAAAAATATATTTCATGAGTATCAATTCCAATTTATTTCTTATTATATTCGTCTCTAATCTTTCCTATTCTTTCGTGTTTCCATATCATATCCATATCGATGCTTATATGCTTATCGCTTTCTTCACTTTCACATGTTTATTTTTGCCAATCAAGACCTAAATAAATGTTCTCACGCCTAATCGATAATATGGACACCGATTTAGGTTCCTTGTGATTTGATTGCATAAATAACATATCACCAT
>CANSZD010003119.1:135000-145892 GCA_947648045.1 Beta corolliflora | reverse complement strand
GTGTTATTATTAGGACTCTAGTGTTACCTGTTATTATTATTATATCTATAACATGTTCTCTGTCGGTATAACTAAATATTCTTCCTTTTTTCTTTAAAATATTTGAGTCGATTCAAATTTTCTTTTCAAGTTATTTTATGGAGGATAAATGTAAAAATCCTTCGTGCTTCAACGCATTATACCTTTATTAGATCAAAAACAGCTCTTGATTTTTATGTTGCACAGTGACTATCTTTCATGTGTAGTCAACTCTTGTGCAATTCTTTATCCATTCTTACTATCAGTTTCTGCATTATCCTCTACTTCACTACTTCTTATTTCATTATTATCTGTTTCGGTATTCTAAGACATATATATTTCTTCATCTGGTGGTATATTATTTTCTTCCAATCTTCATATTACCTGCTATATGTGGTTCAATAAAAATTAACATTTTTTATGTTTTTATTAGTATTTTTATTTGTTTTTGTCTTACAATCTTTTCTATATGACCTATAAATGCTACAATTATAACATCTACATCTTTTTGGATTTTTTGCATATTTATAGATTTTTCTTTTTCTTATAAAGTAATTTTTATTTGATCGCTTCTTATTTTTATATTTTCCATATGGTTTGAATCTTTTATATTGTTTTCGTATTGATTTGGGTCTTTTAGTTTTATATCTTGTGCTTAATTTGTTGATCAACCAAATTTAGGTATTTCATATTTTTCACAACAGTCACTTATGTTAGCTTGTTTTCTAAATGCCTTTTGGTTATTGATTTCAATACAATAATTTTTATACCATGTTTGTAGAAATGATATTTGTTCACCTAAAGTTCCTGATTTAGGTTACGGTATAATATGCTTCTTGTACCATAATGTTTATAGGTATTGGTAATTTTTCAAAATATAATTTTCGAAATACAGCTAGTTGTTCAGGTGTTTCGGTTCCTAATTCATAATAATTCATTTGGAATGCACAATTATATTTGTTTAAATCTTCGGACACATGGAACATATTTGCATATTATATAGTTGGGACTTACAGTATTCTTTCTTAGCTTCCGCATATTTTAAATCTGCATTTGGATTGCCAAATTCTCTTCGAATTATTTTTTCGTATTTTTTCAACATTTGTGTTGAATCTGTCATCTCAGTTCCTTCTATCTTAGTACTTCGCAATTCTGTTAATTCCGTTATTCCTATATTAGTTAAATAACTTTTGCTATTCCTGTTATTGTGGCTTCAATATAATTAGCCGTTGCACTAACTGGTATTTTAGCTTCTATTAATTTTGCATTTATTCTAGCTATCCAATTTTGTATTTCTAATTCAAGCATTTGTAGCACAATCTAGATTTAAAGTTTCACTTGTTTGGTTATCTCTGGGTATGTAATCATTTTCAAATTTTCTTCGATATTTCCATATATAGTCATTATTTTTATGATTATACCCCATATTTCTTCTTTTTAAAAGTAGGTTTATAATTTCAATTAGTTTCCATATAATCATAGTCGTCATCCGTGTAGGCCTTAGTAAGTGCGTTAATTTCTTCATCCTTTTCTGAATTAAAGTCTGATTCTAAATGATTTGAATATCGATATTCTTGACTAGATTGTTCAGAATAAAATTCTTCACTATTTTCTTCTACAATATTTACCTCTATATTATTTACCTCTAAGGTCGTTCTATTTCCGTAGTTGTGGTTTCTATGGTAGTATTATTTATTACTTCATTATCGGATTCGTGGATTTCGATATTTCAGTATTCTCTTTAATGTTACATATAAGCTTGTTCTTCTATTTTATCAAACCTATTATTATATTCTATTGTAAGATTTTGTATCTCTTCATTAAAATTATTTTCTACTCTGTAGACTTTATCTAATATTTGTTTGGTATTAATATGTATTATTTTGATAGATTCTTCTATTTTTCTCATTCTTTCATCATACTTTCTTTCTAACTTTTCTAAATTTTTATAGATGTCATTAATTGTTTTACTGTCTTGATAGCTACTTTCAATATTTGTTATTTGTACTAAATTATTTTCTAGTGCTAGTCTTCTTTCCTGTCAAATTCGTTTTCTAGTATCATTTGTTTTCTATCTTTTATTAAATAAAATCTTTCCTTCACTTATTTCTGTAAATTGTCTATTTTGATTAGTCTTATGTATTTTAAATGGACCATCAGGGTATCTAATAATTTCTTCTTCAATGATTTTTTCGTTTTATTCATATTTCTAATTGTTCGCTAATTTTTTTCATATTCAATTTCTATTCTTTTTCTTAAAAGTAAATGGAAATAACTAAGAATATTCTTTAGTTATTTTCTTTTCTAAGATTTCATAACCTTGTTCTTCTTAGTTCTATTGGTATTTTAGTATTACTTGATTCTGATTTATCTAGATCATTCTTATTTTCTTTTAAGTAATTTTATAATTAATAAAATATTTGTATTAATAATTTTTAGATTAGTTCCAAAATGTTCTTCTTTTTCTAGTTCACTCATTATGTATAGGGTTGGGTTTTTTTCTCTAATGTATAATTAATATAATCTCTGTTACTTTGTTAGCTATATCCTCTTGTTCTTTTATTTTTATATTTAGCAAGTCTATCCCGGGTCGTCAAAAGGTTTTAACTCTTTGTCTATTTCTTCATAATTATGATTATCATTTAATGTTGCTCGTTCTAATACTTGTATTTTATTAATGATAGCTATTTGTTATTGATTTCTTAATTCTAAATTTTTATATCAGCCTTTGTATAGTTGATATGAAATAGTTCCGATTAACTCGTCTGGTCAGCCTCTTTTATTTGTGATTTAGTACTCATATGTATAATGAATTTTGTAAATCTCTAAGTTCTTGTTTAGCTATTAAGTTTCTATTTTTCTTGTTTTGTAGATCAGTTAAATATTTGCTTAAAGCATTTTTTAGTTCACCTTGTCCTTACTTCTATTGGCTTCATATAAATAATCTTCAAATTCATCTATTTTTTCTTGTTGGATCCCTATTTGATAATCTAACGTATTTTGTCTCATTTCAATATCTTCTTGGACGCTCCTAATTTGTGATTTAGTCATATCAAATTTATTAATTGTTCAAGTTCTATTAATAATTGTCTAAGTTCTATTTGTTTTAAGAAATCTAATAATTTTTTAATCTCTAGTTGAACTTGTAAAAGTTTATCTATCCTATTGTGTTCTTCCCTGTAGTAAATTCAAGTATAATATCGGCTAATTCAAGATCTTCTTCTTTAGCTGCGTGAATATGAAAAATTCTTAGTTGTTCTTTTAAGCTATCGATTTTAAATTGTAAAGCATAATTTATCCATTCAACACGTAATTTAACGAGTTTTTATTAGAGAACTCATATGATAAAATAATCGGGTAAATATTTAAGCAAATAAACAAGTGAATAGGTAATTAATCTGCTTCTTTATGCACTTTCTTTTAAGACTCAATCCCTTTTGCTCATAATAAACCTTAATCGGTTAATAACAATTCTATCAACTTTCATATAAGTACTGCTAATCCGCTTGACAACCCTTAAGCACTTAAGCATAATATAATAAATTCATGTTTTTCAACCTCACCACATAGGTTTTATGCATCACGCCCTCAACGCCTTCTCATTCTCAACCGGCTAAACGGGCTCCTGCTACCAATTGTCTCTTGGTTTCTAAACATGATTTTTACTTAATCGGGAAAGCATAATTAAGATATAGAAACATCCTATATGAAATTATAGAATTATCTTAACAGATCTCAAAGTATTATAAACTAGGGGATTGAATTTAAATTTAGTTCATAAGAAAAGGGGTTACCTTATCCGCTTCCATAATTGTCCCGTAAAATATCTTGAAGAATTAGCTCTAAGTAAGTAGCTCCTGTTTCTTGTGAATAAGAAGCTCGATACCAACTTTTGAGAGGTAAAGCGTGTTTAAGATTTTGAGGAGAAAGATTTGTAGAGAGAGATAAGAGATGTAGGGAAACTTGTTGATGATTCTTTGCTTCACCGAACTCATCTTATTTATAGGCAAAGTTATTACAAGTACAAGACAACTTTACAAAAACTATTCATACTACTATTTGCTATAGTGAAAAGTGCTACAAGAAAAGTAATCTGTTCACTATTCACTATTCACATATTTTACGCGTTAGCCGCCTAACTTTTGTCCCGTTGTAACTATTACAAAGTTCATCCATTACAGGAAAAATATCTTTCTATCCTATTTGTAGATAGGTGTTTTATTCTTGTATGTTGGGCTCTATCTCGAGTAAAGAGATGCCGCCGTAGATGATTCGGCTCCATCTTCATAACCGTCCATATCTTCAATTATTGGTACAATCATTTGTTTAACTCCACACATTTTACATGAGTGGTTATTATTTCGCCGCATCCAACTGCAATATCTTTGCAATGTATCTTAGGGTTAGAAAATTTCTCGGGTAAGTACCTTAGTAATCGGTTCTTGGTCCGAATGGAGCAGGGCTCCATACCCATGACTTAATAGTTTCGACCGTATCATGGGCATATGATTTGCTTTGAGAGATAATTAATGTGTTTAACTCTCTATGGTTTATCCAAACATAAGTCTTGACCATGTTAAGCAAGGCTTCATAAATTGCTTTTATCTTGACCGCCTTCTTTTCCCTGAGGAGGTCCGGTATCTCATTGTGGTTTAGTTCAGGCCGTGCCTTAATTTCTTTCTGGAAAGATAAAATTAGCCACATGTACCCCATTTTAACAACCCTAATACATTGTTTTATCTCGTAGAAAGTAACTTCGCACGGGGCGGTATAGCATCTTACAAAAATCATAGGAGATTTTGTAATATGTAAGTAACTTTTAGCCGCTTTGTATAGCTCAGAATTGATGATAGCTCTTCTCCATTTATTGTATATACTTGAATTAAGAAGGCCATAATCATAAGTCGCTTTGATTAACTTTGCATTGCAACCAGGCAACGCTATTAACTCGTTTATCCTTTTTAAAGGATTGGTTACATATCCACCTTTGATTTCTCCATGGCGGTCTTTTGTGGTTATTTCTGGAAATGTATTTAGTCTGTTGGCAATAAGTAAGAAATTATCTATATATTTACGAACTGAAGGATTCATAGTTTGTTTAGTTCCTAGGGTTAACTTTTCTTTGAAGGAGGTGGTATCTGGAATAAGGCTTGGAAAATTTAGTTCGTTGATAACTGGAGTGGGTTATAGGTTTGTAAGGACATACTTCGTTTGAAAGGAGGATTAACTTTTTTTGTTGTAATAATTCAGCTTTTATATCTTTGGCTAGTGCCAATATCTGCTTGCTCCTTACTAGGATTGCTGGAAGTGGCTGCTCTTTTTATAGAAGCAAGTTCTTCCATTAACTATTTGAGCTGTATCTTGAGCTCTTGGTTTTCTAGAACCAATTGTTGAGCTATTTCTTAAGAGATAGTCTGCAAAACAATTTTCATTAGTTTTTAATAATTCAGTAGAGAACTCATATTGATTGATGTCGGCTATTATTCGATTTATCTCCTTTCGTGTAATGGAATCTTGTAGTTTTTGGGTTACCCAGCTTCTAACAGTCCTATTATCTGTTCTAATGATGAATTTACTATAAACTATGCAACATTCGAATTTTTTGATTCCATATTTTACTGCTTTTCATTCCTTTTTATTTATATCCCAATTGATTTCATTTGCCTTAAATGTTCCTGAGTGATATCGACAAACATATTCTCTTTTATCGTTTTTATATCTATACTTTAATAAATGCTTGGAATCTTCCTGGGGCATTTTTATATCCAAAAGGTAAAACATTCCATTCGTAGAATCCGTTAGGGACTTTGAATGCTGTTAATTGTTTAGATTCTTCAGTTAGTTTTAGTTGGTGAAAACCACTTTTACAATCAAATTTTGAAAAATAATTATATCCTTGTATTTGTCTCATTTTAAGTATTTTATTTGGTATGGGGTAATTGTATGTTATTGTTTTTTCGTTTAGGATTCTATAGTCGATAACCATTCTTGTTTTTCCTCTCTTTTGCTCAGAATGATCGTTAACTATAAAAGCACTACTACTATGTTTTGAATTACTTGGTCTAATTAGTTTTCCAGCTACTAATTCTGTTATATGCATTTTAAATTCCTTTTCATCTCTTTGAGTATTATTAAAAGGTTTTTGTGATATAATACTATTTTGGTCTTTTAATGTTATTTGTATTTCAGTTTTATGCTTATGCCAATTTTCTAAAGGATCTTCGCTGCATAGTTCTTCTAACTTAGTTTTTAAAGGAGTAAGTTTATCTATATGTAATATTCCTATTTCTATTATGTCTAAATTGTTGATTCCTTTTTTAGTTTTCATTTTCTGGACTAGTTTTGCTTCTTCTCCTATTTTACAATTTTCCCATTCTATTGGTAATCTTTCTTTATTAGTAACTACCTTGGCTTTTAGCTTATGTTGACAAGGGGTAAACAAGGGAGAAGAAATTCTTTATCTATACTAAAGGGTTTATATTGGTTTAAGAAATTAGTTCCTAATATAATATCTTTTCCAATTAATTCAAAGCAATATACCTTAGGTATGACTAGTATTTTATCCCAAATTTGTATTTTTATATTTGTTTGATAAAGAGTAATTTTACTACTATTATTATTAAATCCGTTTATTTTGAAGGGAGTATTTAATCTTTTCCATTTTGGTAAACAATTTTCTTTCATAATTGTTGTTTGAGCTCCTGTGTCTACCATTGGTGTATAATATCTACTTTTATATTCATCAAAGATTATTTTTACTAAAATATAAATTAAATTACTCATTTTTATTAAGGATAGCTAATTTATTTTTCATCTTGCGTAACTTTTGTTCTAATACCTCTATATCTCTTGTTTTCTTTTGTTCTTCATTAGATAAAGTTCGTATACTATCTCTATGACATTCTACAAATATTACGTATTGCAGTCTTTGACTTATATGGTTTATACTAAAAATAAACTAAGACCAATTACTATAAATACCCCTTTTACAGGGTCTTATTTTACCTATTGAAAAAGGAATAAAATTATACTCTAAACCAGACTATGAAGAGTTAGAAATAGTAAAGAAACGATTAAGCATTTCTAGATCTAAACGAGATTTAACCGATAACCTACCTATTCAAATACAATTACACGAATGTTACATAAACATACAAATAGAAACTAAAAGTTTAATTGCAAAACTAGATGTTAATAAAGAAAGTAATTATATTCCCTTTAAAAATCTAACTAACAAAATAATTAATGAAAACTTTAATAGATTAATAATCCTTACAACAAAAATTGCCTTGCAAGAAATAAACATTGAATATGTTATAACCCTAAACAATGAAATAATATTAGGAAAGGAATTTATAGAAAAAGTTAAACCTTGGAAAATAGACCAAGACTATTTTGAATTTACTTAGAATCAAACCCAATCCAAAACTAGAATAATCAATGAGTAATGCTATACCAAGTTCGATAGAATTAATAAAACTACAAAAGCAGAGATAGAGATAGCTAAAGAAGAAAAGGCATATATAAGTCAAAGACTGCAATACATAATATTTGTAGAATGTCATAGAGATAGTATACGAACTTTATCTAATGAAGAACAAAAGAAAACAAGAGATATAGAGGTATTAGAACAAAAGTTACGCAAGATGAAAAATAAATTAGCTATCCTTAATAAAAATGAGTAATTTAATTTATATTTTAGTAAAAATAATCTTTGATGAATATAAAAGTAGATATTATACACCAATGGTAGACACAGGAGCTCAAACAATTATGAAAGAAAATTGTTTACCAAAATGGAAAAGATTAAATACTCCCTTTAAAATAAACGGATTTAATAATAATAGTAGTAAAATTACTCTTTATCAAACAAATATAAAAATACAAATTTGGGATAAAATACTAGTCATACCTAAGGTATATTGCTTTGAATTAATTGGAAAAGATATTATATTAGGAACTAATTTCTTAAACCAATATAAACCCTTTAGTATAGATAAAGAATTTCTTACCCTGTTTACCCCTTGTCAACATAAGCTAAAAGCCAAGGTAGTTACTAATAAAGAAAGATTACCAATAGAATGGGAAAATTGTAAAATAGGAGAAGAAGCAAAACTAGTCCAGAAAATGAAAACTAAAAAAGGAATCAACAATTTAGACATAATAGAAATAGGAATATCACATATAGATAAACTTACTCCTTTAAAAACTAAGTTAGAAGAACTATGCAGCGAAGATCCTTTAGAAAATTGGCATAAGCATAAAACTGAAATACAAATAACATTAAAAGACCAAAATAGTATTATATCACAAAAACCTTTTAATAATACTCAAAGAGATGAAAAGGAATTTAAAATGCATATAAATGTAATTAGTAGCCGGAAAACTAATTAGACCAAGTAATTCAAAACATACTAGTAGTGCTTTTATAGTTAACGATCATTCTGAGCAAAAGAGAGGTAAAACAAGAATGGTTATCGACTATAGAATCCTAAACGAAAAAACAATAACATACAATTACCCCATACCAAATAAAATACTTAAAATGAGACAAATACAAGGATATAATTATTTTTCAAAATTTGATTGTAAAAGTGGTTTTCACCAACTAAAACTAACTGAAGAATCTAAACAATTAACAGCATTCAAAGTCCCTAACGGATTCTACGAATGGAATGTTTTACCTTTTGGATATAAAAATGCCCCAGGAAGATTCCAAGCATTTATGGATAAATATTTAAATCAATTATCAAATTGTGTAGTCTATATTGATGACATACTAATCTATTCGAAAACTCAAGAAGAGCATTATAAGTTATTAGAACAATTTATAGAAATTATTAAAACTAGTGGTATTGTTTTAAGTAAAAAGAAAATGGAATTATTTAGAACACAAATTGAATTCTTAGGATTTGAAATAGATAAAGCTGGAATAAAAATGCAAGATCATATAGCCCAAAAATTATAGAGTTTCAACAAGAAATTAATACTAAAAAGGAATTACAAAAGTTCTTAGGAATAGTCAATCGTGTTAGAGAATTTATCCCTAAACTATCACAATATACCTGAACCATTAACTAAAAAAATTAAAGAAAGACAACGATTTTAAATGGAATGATACCGACACAAAAACTTTAGAATAAATTAAGGAATTAGTCGAAAGCTACCAAAACTAAGCTTTCCCGATGATGACAAAGAATTTACATGGATAGTGGAAACAGATGCTAGTGAAACTAATAACGGTTACGGAGCAAAGATTAAAGTATAGATATAAAAACGATAAAAGAGAATATGTTTGTCGATATCACTCAGAACATTTAAGGCAAATGAAATCAATTGGGATATAAATAAAAAGGAATGAAAAGCAAGAAAAATATGGAATCAAAAAATTCGAATGTTGCATAGTTTATAGTAAATTCATCATTAGAACAGTATAATAGGACTGTTAGAAGCCGGGGTAACCCAAAAACTACAAGATTCCATTACACGAAAGGAGATAAATCGAATAATAGCCGACATCAATCAATATGAGTTCTCTACTGAATTATTAAAAACTAATGAAAATTGTTTTGCAGACTATCTCTTAAGAAATAGCTCAACAATTGGTTCTAGAAAACCAAGAGCTCAAGATACAGCTCAAATAGTTAATGGAAGAACTTGCTTCTATAAAAAGAGCTACCACTTCCAAAGAATCCTAGTAAGGAGCAAGCAGATATTGGCACTAGCCAAAGATATAAAAGCCGAATTATTACAACAAAAAAGTTAATCCTCCTTTCAAACGAAGTATGTCCTTACAAACCTATAAACCCACTCCAGCTTATCAACGAACTAAATTTTCCAAGCCTTATTCCGGATACCACCTCCTTCAAAGAAAAGTTAACCCTAGGAACTAAACAAACAATGAATCTTTCAGCCAGTAAATATATAGATAATTTCTTACTTATTGCCAACGAACTAAATACATTTCCGAAATAACCACAAAAGACCGCCATGGAGAAATCGAAGGTGGATATGTAACCAATCCTTTAAAAAGGATAAACGAGTTAATAGCGTTGCTGGTTGCAATGCAAAGTTAATCAAAGCAGCTTATGATTATGGCCTTCTTAATTCAGTATATACAATAAATGGAGAAGAGCTATCATCAATTCTTGAGCTATACAAAGCAGCTAAAAGTTACTTATGTAACCAATCCTTTAAAAAGGATAAACGAGTTAATAAGCGTTCCGGTTGCAATGCAAAGTTAATCAAAGCACTTATGATTATGGCCTTCTTAATTCAGATATATACAAATAAATGGAGAAGAGCTATCATCAATTCCTGAGCTATACAAAGCAACTAAAAGTTACTTACATATTACAAAATCTCCTATGATTTTTGTAAGATGCTATACCGCCCCGTGCGAAGTTACTTTCTCCGAGATAAAACAATGTATTAGGGTTGTTAAAATGGGTACACCGCAATTTTATCTTTCCCGAAGAAATTAAGGCACAACCGAACTAAACCACAATGAGATACCGCACCTCCTCAGGGAAAAGAGGGCGCTCAAGATAAAAGCAATTTATGAAGCCTTGCTTAACATGGTCAAGACTTATGTTTGGATAAACCATTGAGAGTTAAACACATTAATTATCTCTCAAAGCAAATCATATGGCCATGATACGGTCGAAACTATTAAGTCATGGGTATGGAGCCCGCTCCATCCTAGACCAAGAACCAAGTTACAAGGTACTTACCCGTAAATTTTCTAACCCAAGATACTTTGCAAAGATATTGCAGTTGGATGCAAAAAATAATAACCACTCATGTAAAATGTGTGGAGTTAAACAAATGACTGTACCAATAATTGAAGATATGGACAACTATGAAGATAGAGC
>CANSZD010003119.1:120000-130000 GCA_947648045.1 Beta corolliflora | reverse complement strand
GTAAAGCTCAGTTAGTTCTTAAGCTTCCGAAGAAGGGGATATTTTGTGAAAAACTTCTATGAAGGACACACCCACCCTCTTTACACTCCAAGTCGTAGGAAATTTCATAAGCAAGGTAGAAAAATGACAATTTTGCACAAGAAGTTCAAAGTTGATAATTCAAAGTTGGATATTGGGCCAACAAAAAGTTATAGAATCTTAAAAGAGAATGTTGGTGGATATGACAATATCGAAGCTTCAAAGCAAGATTTTAAGAACTTCTCAAGAGATCTAAAAGCATATATTGATGGCTCAGATGCTCAAATGTTTGTGGACAACTTTAAAATGAAAAAGTTGTTTTGTGGTGCCTTCTTTTATGACTTTGAGGTAGATGATGAGTAGTGTCTTACTAAGGCTTTTTGGGCGGATCCCATTTGTAGGAAAAACTATGCTTTGTTCGGGGATATGGTCTCCTTTGATACCACTTATGAGACTAATCGGTACAATATGGTCTTTGGGCCTTTTACTGGTGTCGATCACCATAAAAGATGTATCACATTTGGTGCCACTTTTATTGTCAAGGAGGACATAAGCTCCTTTGAGTGGTTGTTTACCACTTTCATGAAGGCAATGGGAAATAATGAACCCACTTGTTTGATAACGGACCAAGATCCAGCGATGAAAGTTGCAGTGAAGAAAGTTTTTAAAGAAACGGAGCACCGGTTTTGCATGTGGCATATTATGGAGAAGGTGCCTGCCAAAATGGACAAAAATCTTTTGAGTGAGACAGACTTCCATGAAAAGTTACGGTTTTGTGTGTGGGACCTAGGGTTGGAGCCTTTAGAATTTGAAGAAAAATGGAACAAACTGATTGCTGAGTTTAAGTTGAAAACACATGAGTGGCTAACTGATTTGTATAAGATAAGAAATATGTGGATCCCTGATTATTTAAGAGATTTATTCTTGGTGGGATCATGAAGACAACTTCGAGATCGGAAAGTGAAAATCACTTCTTTACCTCCTTTACTAATCCCCATGTTACACTTGTAGAGTTCAACATGCGCTTCGAAACTGTGATGGATTCGCAAAGACACTCACAAGGAGAATTTGACAATGACTCAAAGAATAAATTTCCAGAATGCAAGACACCGTTGCTCATTGAGCAAAGATGCCAGAGGGTATTTACACACTCCATATTTTATCAAGTTCAAGAGGAGGTGTATAGTGCTTGTTTTTCTTGTGGGATTGTAGAGTTCAGAATAGAAAATGACTTAGAAATGGCCAAGATTAATGAGGTGAATCGTAAAAGAACTTTTGATGTGGTGTTTAATAACACCAATTATGAAACAAATTGTTCATGCAAGATGTTTCAGAGACATGGCTTACCTTGTAGGCACATGGTTTGGGTATGGAAGGCAAAGAACCTAGCCATGATTCCCGAGAAATATGTTCTTAACAGATGGACTACAATGGCAACAAAAAAGCCAATATTTGACTTGGAAGGAAAAATTCTAGACCAATGCACAAGAATGGTGGACAGGAAGAAAGTTCTGAATGAGTTATGGTCAAAAATCTACAATTGTGTAAGTGTGGCTGAGCAGAATGAAGAAGATCTTGCTGAACTTGTTAAAAATCTTCGGGTCTTGAGATTGGACATGGAAGCCAAAAAGAGTGCAAACAACACTCGTAGCAAAACACAAGACATAGAGCTCCTAATTGGATCAGTGGCTCCTAGTGAAACAACCATCAAACCCCCTAAGATATCAAGTAACAAGGGTAGTGGCACTAGAAGTGGAAAAAGGATAAAGGGAGAGAGGGAGAAGGCAATTGAGCAACATCAAAAGAAAAAGAGGCTATGCAGCGCATGTGGAGAGCTTGGATACCATGACCTACGAAATTGCCCGTCAAAGTAACCTTCATGATCTAAGGTAACTACAAACTCATCGATGGTCCTTTGAATGTTAATTTTTTCTTTTTCTATACTACTACTGCCTTTTTAACTGATGTCTATCTACTTTGTCAAATATACATAAGATCTTTACTACACTATATGTACATTGCTACTCTTCTATGAGTACATCAGTGCACTAAATGATAACCTTAGTTACAGAGCACTAAATGATAACCTTAGTTACACAATATTACAATATAATAACTTTGACAGAATATATACAGAGAATATTAACATATTCTCTATCAGTTTATCTAAGGTTTCTACTCCCAATAACCTATCAAGATCACATTGTTTTGTTATTGTGTAGATCATATGGTTTTTTTTTATTGACTTTGAATAGTGCATGCATTGACTGTGATTCGATCATGGAATCTTTTGTATATAAAGTGGGCTAATAGTTAAGTGCCATAAATAACAAAACCTCTTTGTATAAATTATCGCTCCTTCCTTTGTTAATAGTTAAGGTATTGATGTTATATTGTTATGATCATGGTTGGATGCATGATTTGTCTATAGTGGAGTTATTTGTATAGTGCATAGGCTATATAGCCACTGGGTAATTCTTATATTAGCGGAGAAATCTCATGGTCTTATTTTCTGCTTAATTAATGTATATATCTCGGTAGTTTTAAGCTGGAAACTTATTGGTATATATCAGATTTCTTTATCACCAAACTAGCTATCAGATTTCTTAAGTACCAATGGCTTCAAATTCGTTGTACCTCGTGCTACTGCCTTTTTAACTGATGTCTATCTACTTTGTCAAATGTACATAAGATCTTTACTACACATACATCACTGATACACTATATGTACATTGCTACTCTTCTATGGGTACATTAGTGCACTAAATGATAACCTTAGTTACAGAGCACTAAATGTGTTCAAGACAGAATTGCAGCATAATCATCTTCATGGCATTGATGAAGATATCGTCGCTATCGCGGTTAAAGCTTGTCGTGGAGACCCTAAACCTGGTACAATGCTCCACAGTTTTGCTGTATCATCTGGGTTTTTTCAGTTTCGCTCCGTCTCGAATTCTTATGTATTGTAAATCAAGGCAATTTGATCTTGCTCTTCGCATATTCAACAGCTTAAATGAGCCTGATATTGTGTCTTATAACACCATTTTGTTGGGTTTTCATAATACAGATAATGCTTTGTATTTTGCAGCTCATATGAATGCAAATGGTGTTGTTTTTGACCCAATTACTTACACTACAGCTCTATCATTTGTTTGAATAATAAAGGGTTTTTATTTGGATTTCAGTTACATTCAAATATACTAAAATCATGGTTGAATTGGGAGGTTTTCATTAGCAATGCACTTATTACATTATACTCTAGGTGGGGGCGAATTATCGAAGCTGAAGAAGTGTTTAATCAAATGCCCACCAAAGATTCAGCATCTTGGAATGCTATAGTTTGTGGGTATGGCCTAGGTGGAAGATATGGATTTGAAATAATTAACACATTTTGCGAAATGTTGAGACAGAAATTGCTGCAATTTCTGCTTGTGGTTATGACAGAAATCATACTCAAGATTATCTCTTAATTTACTTTTGATTACTTTTGAGATATGTTCTGTCTCATATAAGTTGAAAATGGTGATTCACTCCTGGAAAAATGTTTGACGTGCCACAAATAATAGTATCCGATTATGTACTATGTGTTAGTTTTCCTCTTTCGTCGATGCGTATTTATTTTCTTCTTTTCTTTGGTTTTACAGTTGCTCGAAATGGATGACGTGAAGCAGTGGAAGGCCAAGCTCTTTTCTTGATGTGTATTGAGTTTACAATTGCTATGTAGCATGCAACTACAATAAGAACAAATTTTGCTTTTATTAAAATGCAACTGCATTTTATATATAGGCTACAAAGAGAGTATAATTCAAATTTTGTCACTTGTCTCTATTACCAACTTACCGTGTTGTCGTTGAAATTTTGGTGTTTCCCACCTACCTAAGTGAACATCGGCTATATAGACGGAACCTTGATTTGATTAGTTATGGAGTATTTCTTTAGTGATTGATTCGTAGTAAAGCATCTAGAATATCATGACCTTGTACTGATTCTGGTTATCTGTAGTCCTGCAACCGTTGTTCAATTTTGGTGTTGAATAGATCAATCATCTTAGCAAAGTGTACACTTGTACGCCGTCTGATACCTTGTGGGTCTATCTTCTTCAATACAGGGAAATAATCAGCTATGTTGGGCTTTCCCAATTTTTCCATTATACCTCGTACAATTTTTCTAAATTCACTATTATATTCAGAACTCCAATTGTTCAAGTTCTTCCATCTGAGAAGCTACCGTTGCTCCTGGAAAGGTTGTTGTAGATGAACTTGAGTTGCAGCTTGCACAGAAAGCGTTCAAAGTTGTGTCTCTTCATGGTAATAAAGACCAGGCTTCTCGGATGGAGATACTGCAGAAATTTAAGGCAGGGACCTACCATGGTCTTATTGCTACTGATGTTGCTGCTCGAGGTCTTGACAAATTCCTTGTAAAGTTCAATTGTTTTCATGGTGTCAGTTATTGCATTTATTTGAGAGAAAAGGATGTGAATTACATTTTCTGCAAAACAGAACAAGAGAATGAGATGCATCCATGCAGGTTATATGAAATATTGCTTACCATTATTTCTGCTGCACACCAGAGACAGAGGGGTACTTGGGAAAAAGAATAGAAAGAGATGAAAATTAGTTCAAGGCAAATTTAGAACAAGTGCAATAACTCACTGGTCCAACGAGTGTGGAGTGACCCCAAGCAACATAACCAGCACCAGCATCGCATGCAGGCAAGCAAGTGGCTACGAATAGCTGGTTAAAATAATAAGAGTATCCTCCCCTCTCTTTTTTTTCTTTAATAGAAGTACATGCTATGCAGAAGGCAGAAGAACTTCTAGGCAGTTGTAGAATCCTTTCTTACAGTACTTCTGACTCCTGACTATGACATTGTATTCACAAGATCTAAATGTAAGAAGGCTGCTCTCTGTAAGTAGTATGTTACAACAATTCAAACAAGATCTTCCAGAGAGGTTAGGGAAGGTCAAGATGTTTATGCAACCTTACCCCAGGCAAATTCTTTTTTCACTAGACAATCAAAGAAGACTCTATACACATAGGACATCTTAAAAATGTATATATTTGAGACATCTTAAAGTACATCACGGATGGCTTGAAAGTATATCACCGATGGCCTGAAAATACATCAACGATGGCTTGAAAGTACATCACTACCAGGACAAGGAAATTTTAGTCCGGAATCATATTTAATACTATAAGCATGAAAAGCATAATATATCTTACATCGACCAATTGTGTGATGGCACTTCATGCACGACTAAAATTCTCAAAAAAGACTTACACATATGAAATTCTCAATATGTCATATAATCGACCGGTTCTAAACTTGTAAAAGTCTACATCTCTTTCTTTCTTTACAAAATATATGGCAAATTTCTCTGAAATACAATTCTTCCAAGTCGCTTGCTCATTTCATCGCCTTAGCATTCTTCAGCATAATTTGTTTGACCACGTTCGAGTTATCCTTCAAGATCTCACAACAATACTTGGCTCTCAAAGTTTTCAGAAAATGAGCCTAATAATAAACATATATTTATTAGCTTTACAATTAAATATAACTAGAAAAAAGAACCTAAAAGAAAATTTCTTACATCGTTTCTTAAGTTAGTATCCCATGAAGAACTTCCTTGCGCCATATACATTTCCAAGTACCTCATTGCATACACACCACTATCAACATCATCATGCTCATTTGATTTCCATTGCATTTTTATTAGCTTTAGGTCGAAATTCAATACCTTTCCGGCTCTTGGGTCACCACTTGACTCCAAAAGGTTAGAAAATGCCTTAGCCTACAAACGCACATTATTAATGGTATTATAAACTATGTTCATAAAATAGAACAAAGTAGTTGAGATGAATTAATATCACTAAATTACCAATATTGTCGCGTAGCCACCATAATTTTCATTCAATAGTCCATTAAGCATCCTTTGGTCAATAATATTAATCTTGGAATGCTTGAAATTGATACATAAAACTACATAATAACCACTCCGAAGAATAGGACAAAAGACCTGCAATAATAGAAGAAGTAAATTGTTAAGTCCTAAGATAGGTTTAAGAGAAGAAGTAATGGTTAGTCAAAGATCTATTTTTACTTGTTGTCAATAAAACTTTAGCAGGATTTCAGTCATCAAACAAAGCAATTAACATTAGCTGACAACATTTCTTAAGCTTTGACAAAAGCGCTATAGTATAATCGCACATAGGTAAGTGAGTCATTGCAAGTCAGGTAACAAGATTCTCATACAAAGACTTGCTTGCAGCTTTAGTAGATATGTTGATCTCATGGATCAAAGGTTGGGAAGACGAATGAAAGAAAGTATTTTTATATCATTTAGTAAGAGTTGTGAAATCCACTTCTCTCAATAACAAACATCTGTCATATCTCAAAAAATCATGAAGATTGAATCAACCCCATTAGTGTCCAACAACGTTAGGAGCAGGACAGCTGAATAAGCACACATTAGAGCATCCAACAATATTAGGAGCAGCAGAAATGGATTAGCAGCAGAAATGGATCAGCAGCGACATCACAATATTCAGCAACATAGCAGCTGGACAGAAACTGACTGATCAGACTTTATCTCCCAGATGAATCATGAAGGCAGAGATAAGCGCGGAACTGAAGCTGGATAGTTGAAGCAACATAACTTGACAGCTACTTTGGAATTATATCTTAAAGACACAGCATTCACTTCAAGCATGTTAAGGCTATTGTTTCTATTGTTTTAGGCACTTCTGCTAGCTATGTTGGAAGAATACATGGCATTGCGGCAAGAAATGGAATGGTTGAAAATTAATTTTATCTAAGTTTTAACAATTTATTTGCAACTCCAGCATAAAAACCTTAAGACGGTAATATACTTAAAGATAAGTAATAATCACGTAATCATACTTTTCCAAATCAAAGTTAGAAAATAAAATATAGTTGAATGGACCATGTAAAATTCTTCAATTTCTCAACTTTAATTCCAACCACATTATCTTAAAAAAAAAACAAAGTTGAACTGAACAAGAGAGGAAAATAAAACTCTCAGAGTCCTTGCATTGGGCTCTGATGGGTCACTGGAAGTCTGGAAGGCAATGTGGGATTCTTGTTATACAGTCCCTGTCTGGTCTTTAATCAATTCTTGTTAACATGGCTTTACCGGCATGCATCTGAATGCTATGTGACTGATCTATTACCTGAATACTGTTTTGTCATGCAACATTAAGAAATTTTGGGTGCTTGAACTTGTTTACACAAGATTCTCTTATTCTCTTGCCTCTCTAGGAGCTTATTGCGAACTTTTTCGAGATTAACACGTATGTTAGCAGTACACTTTTCCTTTCACCTAAACTAACTGGTGTCTTGATTGTGTGTATGTGCTTGCACGTATTTTTCTAGCTTTGTTAGTGGACTTGTTCTAATGGTATCTTCAGCTTTTTAGCAAATACGATGTTTATATGATATATGTTCATTGACAATATGTATGGTGACGGATTTCTTTGTTACTTTTGAATCTTGTGTTAAGCTGTCAAGTCTCGTTGTTGTTCACTAAATAGAATATTTGCCTTTGCTCCAATCTTTTTTTTTGTTTTTGTTTTGTTGGTTCATTGTAATTGTTTAGAAGAGAAAATAGTCTTGAGTATTTTGTGTGGTCATAATTTTTTGCTCATCTCTACACTTGAAACAACTGACTTTTTTTAATGCTTCTGTGGCAGGGGGCAGTTGAAAATTTGCTCATCACCTAAACTCCAACCACATTATCTAGGAAATTATAAATAAGACCCAACATAGTTACTTACAAGATCGACATCGACATATCTACATACTCGGAGCAATTGATCATGTTCAACAATCTCTTATGGAACTCGAAGCTCACATTGTAGCACCGGTTTTTCCTTCCAAGAAGTTCTTGAGTCAAGTTAACTTTGTAGGTTAAATATAAATATAAAAAAATCATTATCTAGACTTAGAACAAACTTAGATATTTAATTGATTAGAAAATTACACAAAGCGTAGGAGGGATAAAGAATCTCTTTGGGGACCCCAACCCACGTCCTGATTCCTTCCGCTTTAAAAGCAATGACCATATATCAATGATACCAGTGTCCACATACTCTTCCAAAAGTGATGAGAACATATGGCGTTCACCTTGGAATCCTTTGTAATGATACAATACTTCACTGAAGACACATGATTTAAAAAAAATGACATTGAATTGAAATTTGTAATGTATAAATCAAATAATAAACTAGATAAAAGAAGTAACATAATCATCTTACTTTCTATCTCCGAATGTCATAACATATTTGCATATTTGCTTCTCAATTATAGTCAACTTCTTCAACACGTCAACATATCGATCATAGTATGGAGACCTAAATTACAAAGGCAAGTTCTTTGGCTTCCTTAGAGGACGTTGTCTCTTATTTTCGAGTTTTCCCTCTAAATCCGTATCAAAATGCACAACTTTGCTCTTCCCCTTTTTTGTTGCTCACCGACCTTGTAAAGCAACAACAATGGGTCTCTAGGTCTCAATCTCGGGTGCATCAATCTCGGGTGCATCGGGGGTGAAATTAGATTGATATCTTTACTTTGAGGCGCCCGAACAAACGGTGAAAGCTCAAGTCCAAGGTCAAAACTAGGAACATCTGGTTGTTGTGGAGTAGCACAAATCTCATTAATGTTCGTTTCCTTCCTAGTTTCTTGTTGATTATGTGTTGCACAAGTCTCTTGATAAGCATTCACAAGGGCATCAATTGCTTCCGGAACATAGGGTTGATCAAAGAAACCATCAAACTCTCCGGAATTGGACTTACCATTAAGATTAGAAATGGAAGGCTCTACTTCCGGTTGAGGTTGTTGCTTCTCTGAAAATTTAGTGAACATGTCAACAACGGTGCTTTGTATTTTCTTTATACATTCACTACTCGAGTATTGTTTCTGAACCATGGAGAGAACTTGCCCAAATTGAATAAAGTTTGTAGCTAAATTCTTTGTAACACATGAAAGGGTATCAATCAGATCCTGTAAGAAGACATTTCAACAAGGATATCAGTTCATAGCTTATGTAAATTGTGGAACAATAAATTTGAGTTATCTCAAAGAAATAATCATTGAACGTTTTCTTCACAACCCGTAAATTCTTAATTTTTTGTGGAAGAAATAAAGAATATCAATGAATACACTTGTATATTGAACTTGGGCAGCTCTTATTGTCTTAAGTGTAACTTACTAACTTATTAATCTTGAATTTAGATTCTTTAAACTTATCATAATCCTTGAATGAATTTTCAACATACATAAATATATTTGAACTTAATTTTGCTGAAATAAGTGAAAATAAAATGTGAAGCACACATTAGTTGGAAGGTTAATGGATGCAAGACTACATAAAGAGGGGGAAGGTTAAAGAATTTTCCCCTAAATCTGAGATCATATTCTTGCCTGAAGGTACTCATTTTGTGCATGAGCTCCCGGTAACGGTTAACAAGCTCATACTCAACTTCTTGTGTAACCATGCTGGAAAATTTGATAATTAGCTTTGATAATTAGCTTTTTGTGCCATAAACGTCATTGCAGTTTGATTATAGTACTAGTAGTCGCATTACTAGTTCAAATTATAATTAACGTGATACTTCCTACTGGAAAATACACTGGCAGGTGGTGTCTTCAACAAATATAATGGTAAAACTTATTAGTCTGTATTCCTTCAATAATAGCCGCACATTGTCGAATGCAAAGTTGATGTGAGTTCATTACATGAAACTTTCAATGTTGATCTTTTATTATTTTAGAGATTGTGACACATTTGTACATCCCATAACAACCTAAAATTGTGCAATGTAATAACCGGTTATTCTTAGTCAATGAGTATGAATTTGTACATAGCTCAAATCACATCACCGATGACTTAAAAGAATAAAACAAATATCCTCTAAACAAAGTTATATCTTTAGTATCTTTTTTTCTTTATCTAATCTAAGTACAT
>CANSZD010003119.1:0-115000 GCA_947648045.1 Beta corolliflora | reverse complement strand
AAGAAGAGTGAGGAGAGAGCGAGAGGAGCAAGTGAGGAGAGAGAGAAACTCGGGGTGAATCTATGAAAGAAGGGAGGAGAGAGAAAAGAGTGAGATTTTTACCCAAAAAATACAAGCATTATTAGTAATGGACACGCAATCAAAAATCAACGGTGTGGATCTTTTGTTTTCAGCTTTTACCCCAAGTGGTTTTCACAAGATCCAATATCTATATATATATGTATATATATATATATATATATATATATATATATATATGTATATATATATATATGTATATATATATATGTATATATATATATATGTATATATGTATATATATATATGTATATGTATATATATATGTATATATATATATGTATATATATATGTATATATATATATGTATATATATATGTATATATATATGTATATATATATATGTATATATATATGTATATATATATATGTATATATGTATATATATATGTATATATATATATGTATATATATATATATATATATATATATATATATATATATATATATAGAGGAGGGCTCTTGTGAGAACACCTCCTCTATGTGAGAACACTTTTTTATGTGAGAACAAATCTGGACCTTTGGATCTAATCTAATCTAACCATTCTAAATACACTTATGAATAATGGCATTTTCGTAATTTAGTTTAACTCTTACCCCCTTCTTCCCCACCCCTTTTACGCTACTTTTTTTCTCTCTCTAAAGTTTTGCACATCTTCTCTTTCTCTCTCCTCTGTATCGTCGTTCATGGAGTTTTAGTTCTTGAAAGTTTTAGTTCGATTATTTGCGGATTCCACACTATTTTTTCCAGAAAGTGTGTTGGTTACTATGATACAGCAGAGGGTCACTATGATATAGCAGAGGGTTGTGTTGGTTACTATGATACAGTAGAGGGTCACTATGATATAGCGAGGGGTCACCATGATATGGAAATAGTAAATATTATTTTTCTTGACTAATTTTTTTTAAACATGTGATAGATGGGTTATTATGATATAACACATGGTCACTATGATATTTTCTCATAGTTTTGCAGGCTTAGTTGCTGAATGTCGTTTTCTTGATTCTATTGGTAATCTTCTTCAATTTTAGGTTAATTATTATTAGGTTAATTAGTATTTTGTTTTCTTTCAGATATGGAAGTTGGATCTTCTTCGTTAGTTCTTGAATCAGGTTTCTAGGAGGAGATAGATGAACGTGAGTGAGAGAGAGAGAGAAAAAGTTGCTTGAGCCGACTGTTTTGGAGGAGAGAGAAAATTAGTTTAGTTTCTATTGTTTGAAAAATCGTGAGCCACTTGATTAAGCCTAACCTACGGATGAGATTCATTCTCACATAAAAAAAGTGTTCTCACATAGGGACCTATTCTCACCGAATCCCAACCCTATATATATATATATATGTATATATATATATATATGTATATATATATATATATACATATATATATATATATACATATATATATATATATACATATATATATATATATATATATATATATATATATATATATATATATATGTATATATATATATATATGTATATATATATATATATGTATATATATATATATATATGTATATATATATATATATATATATATGTATATATATATATATATGTATATATATATATATGTATATATATATATATATATATGTATATATATATATATATATGTATATATATATATATATGTATATATATATATATATATATATATATATATATATATCTATATGTATATATATGTATCTATATGTATATATGTATATATATATATATATATATATATATATATATGTATATTATATGTATATATATATATGTATATGTATATATATATATATGTATATATATATATATATATATATATATATATATATATATATATATATATATATATATATATATATATATATATATATATATATACATAGGGGGAGTTCTCGTGAGAACCCTTCTTATAATGAGAACCTGTCTTTTAATGAGAACTCACATTTTCAACCCTTAGATCTTAATTAACAGCCTAGATTAAAAGCTAATACTTTTTATCATTAAGACCTGTTTTCTATACCCATAAAACACTTAAATCTTTTTTCTCTCTCCTACCCCTTTGTATTCCCCATATTCTAAGAAGCTCTGGTTTTTTGTGTTCGTGTTATCACGGCCGCAAATTGATCAAAAGCAATTCTCTCACAAAAGTATGTTTCACACATTTTATTATTTTTATTTTTTTGTCTTATGAAGAAGTAATTTGTCTTATTATTGATCATATTATTTGCTCTGCTTCATGATTGTTAATATGTAATTCAAATGCTCAAAATAACTATTGAATTTCTTATCTTTTACAATATAATTATCAAGGTTTTAGATTACGATTTTATTTTTTTAATTGAAGGTTCTAATATGGATGAGATTCGACAAGAAGTAGAATATGAGCCTGGCGTATTTCGTCAAGAGGAGATGGATCACCAATTGCAATCTGAAACTGAAGAGGAAATTGAACGTCAAGGAGGGGAGAATGAGACACCTAACAAAGGCAAAAGTCCTACGAGCATAATCAAGGAGTGGGTTCCTGTATGTGAAGAAGAATTGAAGCCAAAAGAAGGGCAGGCGTTCGACAACTTGGATGAATGTGAGAAGTTCTATAAAACTTATGCTCATCATGTTGGCTTTAGTGTTCGCAAATCTTCTACCAAAAAAAATAAGAAAACTGGCTTATTGCAGTATAAAATCTTTGTTTGTGCAAAAGAGGGTTTTAGAGAAGCTAAATATGCAGGGAAACAAAAACTTCGAAATGTGAAGCTGAGTAGGGAAGGGTGTGAGGCTTTGGTGGGTTTTAAACGAACTTCCGAGGGTAAATATATAGTGTACAAATTTCATGAAGGTCACACACATTTACTTGCGACCCCTAGAAAACGTCACATGCTGAAATCAAATAGAGAGGTTACTAGCGTGCATAGATGCTTGTATAAGGCATTTGCTCGTGCCAATGTTGGTGCTAGTAAAGCGCATCGTTACATAAAGGAGCAAATGGGTGGGTATCAGCATGTTGGATGTAGTAAGCAAGATCTGAAAAACTTCCAAAGGGATTTGAGCCTTCATATTAAAGATTATGATGTTGACATGTTTATTGAGAATTTCAAGAGAAAACAAAGAATAAATCCTTCATTCTATTTTGCATATGAGATAAACAAAGCCACACGCCAATTAAAGCATGTATTTTGGGCGAGATGGTATATCTAGAAAGAATTATGCATTGTATGGAGATGTCGTGTCATTTGATACTACATATGACACTAATAGATATAAGATGATATTTGCTCCATTTATCGGGTCTTGATAACCACAGACTTTGTATTACCTTTGGAGCCTGCGTTTTAGGGGATGAGAAAGTCGAATCTTTTACTTGGTTATTTGAAAAGTTTTTAGATGCAATGGGAGGTCATAAACCTATTTGCATAATCACTGATCAAGATCTTGCAATGAAGGTAGCCATTAAAAATGTTTTTGACACATCCATTCATAGATATTGCATATGGCATATTATGAGGAAACTTTCAGAGAAGGTGGGATCCACTTTGAGTAGTAATGATGTTTTCATGGAACGATTTAAGTCTTGTGTGTATAATTCAGAGACACCCGTGGAATTTGAATTTGCATGGGAATCGGTTATCAATGACTTTGGGTTACAAACTAATGAATGGTTATCTCAAATGTTTATAATTAAAGAGTTGTGGATACCTGCTTATTTTAGAGAAGTGTTCTTAGGTGCTGTGCTGCGGACAACCTCAAGGTCTGAAAGCGAAAATAGTTTTTTTTGTAGTTTTACAAATCCTCATTTGAGTCTAGTGGAGTTTTGGATGCGATTTGAGAGTCTTTGTAGAATCACGAGACATACACAACTAATGGCAGAAAACGACAACTTTTCTTTGATTCCTGAACTTAAAACAAACAGGGATTTGGAGAGACATGCAAGTCAAGTGTACACTTTCACTAATTTTTACAAGTTTCAAGAGCAATTGTGGCTTGCTTGTATGGATTATGAAGTTGAGGACAAGAAAGAAGTAGAAGAAGGATTGTTTATAACTATTACAAATCATACTCAAAAGAGTGGCAAGACGCGACATGTTGTATATAACCCTCGCAATCATGTGGCACAATGTTCATGTAAGATGTTTCAATGTGAAGGCATTCTATGTCGACATGTATTATGTATTCTGAAGGGAAAGGGCTTATCTAAAGTTCCAGACTTTATATATATGTATATATATGTATATATATATGTATATATATGTATATATATATGTATATATATGTATATATATATATCTGTATATATATATATATATATGTATATATATATATATATATATATATGTGGCGAGTGAGAGGGAGGTAGAGAGAAGTATTCTTAGCAGAGTATTTTTGGAAGAATTTGGAGATGATTCTTATGAGGAATGAAGAGATACATGTAAGAAATGTAAGGGTGAGGATGGATCCTTAGAGCATAATCAATGATTGATCCAAATCTTGGATCATCAAATATTTCAATACATCCTCTCTCTTCCACCTCATTCATGATCTACTATTAATTTTTATGTTCTCTTCACCCCAATGGATGATCTATAATTTTAGATATTCACATTCTTTTTTACTTTTTACCATACTCCACCATATGTTCTCTCTCCTTAATCTCTTCTCCATCACATCTTTTTATTTATTATGGATTCTTTAATAATCAATTAATGATTATTGAGTGTAAATAATTAATATGCGATTAAATAATATTAGCATAATTTAATTTCGTTAATAATATGGTAGTTAACTCAAAAATAAAATGTGTAGAAATAGCTTAATATTAGTCTCTATTTATAGACTAAAAAAATATAGCTGTTGGTGTTTTTTTTTTAAAATTAAATTAAATAATAAATATTACAATTACAAATTTTTGGAATGTTATAAATTCTGCACAAACCCTAGTCATTGGATTGATTAAAAGATAGTGGCAGAGATGTTACCATGCAACAGTGTGGGCCCCGCTCCCATTTTTTTCTTCCAGCCAAAGATGGCCACGTGGCCATGATCCAGCTTTTCCTTCCTTCACTTGGGATTGTTCCAACGATCTGTGCAAAATCCTCTCTTTTTTTTCTCTCTCCTCATTTTATATTATTATTTTTACCCTCTCCTCATGATGTACAATTTAGATCAACCAATGGGGCATGCTCTTATGATCATCCCTTAGTAAGGTTAAATAGGTCTTTTTCTTCACATGGTCATTCAGCCCAAATTCTAACATTCTTTTCTTGTCTTTGTTTATAATATAACTAGTTGATGGCTCGGGCGATGCCCCTAATAATTTATCAATGTGAATTTGAAGTATTGAATCAAACACTTGAGAAAAGTGGGAAAAAAAAGAGTTATAGGCATTGGATTGTGCTTAGGAGGTGATCTTCCAGTTCCTATTAAATATTCTACATAGTAAATTATAATATGAATTATTCATCAATATAATCTCGGTTTCAAGAGAGTACATATATATAAATATATAATTACTTATAAAAAATATAATACAATCTTTTTTTAGATGTAGGTTAATGTGTAAGAATACAGCCGATGCAATGAAATGGTGTTAATTACGGTGGTTATAAAAAATTGAAGAGCTTTTGTTTTGATATAAGATTGCAGAAAGGTAGGACACGCTATTATTAACAATATAGCTTAATGAGTATTAATATATACTACATTTGTATTTAATTGTCTTAAAAATAGAAAATTATCTTGTCTTTAAATATATTTTTTCGGTTATTTCACCATATACCCCCGACAAATTGAAAAATTCACCATATACCCTCAATGTTTCAGAAATGCACCATATACCCCCGAGTTTTCGAAAACGTTCACCATATACCCTTTTCCTAACTGCCGTTAACTCACCGTTAGCTTTATTTACAATATTACCACCATTAACCCTAAACCCTAAAATCCTAATACCCTAATCTAACCCTAATCTTTAATCCCTAACCCACCTCCCTCCCTCTAACCCACCTGACCCCCACCCCTCTAACCTAGCCCAATTCCCCACCCTCCACTCTAACCCACCACCCCCCACCCTCCCCTCTAAACCATGCCCCAGCCCCCCACCCCTTCCCCACCGCCGCATCCCTCCCCTCCACTCCACCGCCGCATCCCTCCCCTCTACTCCACCGCCGCAGCCCCCACCCCCGTCCCCCTCCCCCACTCCCTAACCGTCGATTTCCCCTCCCTTCCCAGTCGATTTCCCCCCCCCCAACACCCACTCCTTCCCCTCGTCGATTTTCCCCCTCCCCCAAACACCCACTCCTTCCCCAGTCGATTTCCCCTCCCCAACACCCACCCTGCCGTGCTTTGTCTCTCTCCCCTCCCTCGAAACTCTCCCTCCCCCCAACACCCTCCCCTTCCCCGTCGACGGCAACAAAAACAACAACAAGCGGCACACGATTTCCACCATTGATGCGCGGAGAAATAAGATCGAATAATCCACCATTGGACCGAGCACCTCGACAAAGGTGCGATGATGCCAACGAAGATTGGTGGTGCGGCGTGCGTTTGGCGGTGATGGCCAACGAAGATAGGGTGGTGCGTCGGGATTTGGGAAAACAGAGGAGAGAGAGAGAGGCGAAAATGGGGGCCTTGGGTTTCTTTGGGGCCGCATTTTTCCCGACGAGGCCGTGGGGGAGGGGGGGGCCGCGGGCAGAGGGAGGGGGAAGGGGGGCGGCGCCTGCCTCGCGGTGGAGGGGAAGGGGTGCGGGTGGGTCAGGGTGGCGGGAAGGGGAGAGTGGGTTAAGGGTTAGATTAGGGTTAGATTAGGATTAAGGTTAGAGTTAGATTAGGGTTAGAATTAGATTAGGGTTAGGGTTTAGGGTTAATGGTGGCAATATTGTAAATAAAGCTAACGGTGAGTTAACGGCAGTTAGGAAAAGGGTATATGGTGAACATTTTCGAAAACTCAGGGGTATATGGTGCATTTCTGAAACATTGGGGGTATATGGTGAATTTTTCAATTTGTCGGGGGTATATGGTGAAATAACCGTATTTTTTTTTACCATAAAGACCAATATGAGATAATAGAGTAGTTGGTTAGTGCATTTGTATCTAAAATGAGAGGTCATGGGTTCGAGTCTTATAACACACATTTTTATTGTTTAATATTTCTCATTTAATTTTGTGGCGGAGTGGGAGTACATGTGGCAGCATGACATGTTTTTTGCCTTGGGTTTTAGATATATACTAGTATTGGGACCCGGGCAAATGTCGGGGCTTTTTCGTGAAGAATAGGTAGAGTTTTTAAATACCTTTTAAATATTTACACCCCTATTTTTTGCCGTTATTTTTGTCTGATATAGAACAACTAAAAGTTATAATATGATTTTGTCATTATATTTGACGTTGGTTTCTAATTTATATGTCATGAAGAAACTCACTATATCATTCTGAAACATACTATATCATGAAGAAACTACATCATTTCTGAACAATCCACTATATCATTTCGACACTCACTATATCATGCAGATTCTCATTATATGATTCAGACATTCACTCTATCATGCATAAATTATATGTTACTTTAATATAAAATTTTAAATATATTATAAATGGATCTTATTCTAAAATACTTTTTAAACACTTTCCAATGGTACAAAAATTATAATTTTACGAACTATATATTAAAAGTTGTAATCAATTTACTATATTTAAGTTTTTCATTGTGAATAATGTGAACCCAACTCTATTTATTCTTATCCTAAACTCTATTTGTATTTTAATCAATTTAAAACTCTATTTATATTTAAAAAATAAGGTGACATGGCACTTAATGAGCGCGACAAATGGAGTCCAATGAGAACGCCAAATGTCGCTACCAACCCTAATTCTAATTGAATCCCTAATTCCAATTGCAGTAGGTTACTTTTATACTTTAACCCTAATTCTAATTGAATCGCTAATTCCAATTGCAATAGGTCACTTTAATACGTTAGTATAGTCAATATTTCTTTTTATATGTTACTTTAATATAAAATTTTAAATATAGTATAAATGGATCTTATTTTAAAGTCTTTTTAAACACTTTCCAATGGTACAAAAATTATAATTTTACGAACTATATATTAAAAGTTATAATCAATTTAGTATATTTAAGTTTTTCATTGTGAACGCAATTCTATTTATTTTTATCCTAAACTCTAATTGTATTGTAATCAATTTAGAACTCTATTTATATTCAAAAAAAATATGACATGACAATTAATGAGCGCGACAAATGGCGTCCAATGAGAACGCCAAATGTCACGACCTCGTGAGTGGCTAGACTTTCTGCTTTATATAAATGGCGACTACATTCTAATTGAATATCTTATAACAATCCTAATTCTAATTGAAACCCTAATTCCAATTGCAGTAGGTTAATTTAATCGCTAATTCCAATCGCAGTAGGTTACTTTAATACGTTAGTATATAATCAATGTTTCCTTTTATAGGTTACTTTAATATAAAATTTTAAATATAGTATAAATGGATCTTATTTTAAAGTACTTTTTAAATACTTTCTAATGGTACAAAAATTATAATTTTACGAACTATATATTAAAAGTTATAATCAATTTACTATATTTTAGTTTTTTTATTGTAAACCCAACTTTATTTATTCTTATCCTAAACTCTATTTGTATTTTAATCAATTAAGAACTCTATTTATATTTTAAAAAAAATATATGACATAAGACTTAATGAAATGCGACAAATGGCGTCCACCAACGGAACGCCAAATGTCGCGCCTCGTGATTGGGTTTTGTCAAATATCGCTAGCCACGATATGGACTTTTCGAAATGTTCTGGCTCGCGATCTGGCTTTTGTACTCTACTTTATATATTAGTTATATGATATAGATTCTCATCTCTTACTAGTACTTCATAATTAATAGACTAGTTGATATTCCACGAGCTTCCATGATGCATTTGGCAATTCTACCTGCTCCTATCATTTTAGACAAAAGTTGACCGTTCCTACTCCAAAACCGGTTGGTGACGAATCCCATCCATTGGGCCCACCATTGACCCTACCAAATTAAACGATTTCAAATTTGAAGTGTCGTTCACCAAAAAAAAAAAAGACACGAGTGTCCAAAAATTCACCTCAAAAACAAAAAGGTAAAGTTCCCCACAATCTTATCTCCAAGCTCAAAAATGGGGGATCGCATCTCTGTTCTCCCTTACTTGGTAGTCGCAGCACTGCTCTTGTGCTACGCAGGCGTATCAATATCACCCATCTTTTCTGATGAGAATCCCATCAGGATCACATCTAATGGTCTAAATTACATTCACGATGATGCTGATCTCTCTTTCACTTCAATATCCCCCAGGTACTTTTTCTGTCTCTACTTTTATAATGTTTGTTTTAATCATAATATTATCATTTTACTTCACTCTTTAAAATATTATAGATTTGGAGGAAGTGAACTAAACTTCTGTAAATACTTCTTGGGTTTTATTTAAGATTGTAATAGTTTGATTTTGTATCTATTTACATATTTGACTTTGATCGAATATTTTAAACTCATATAAAAATAAAATTTATCATGTAAAACATTATTGGACTTTACTCATTGTGTTAACAAGTGTTGAAGTCAAACTATTGCTATCTTAATTGGTTTTATAAGAGTAAATATGAATCTTTATTTAATTGTTGTGATGATCAGTTGATCACCACCTCCTCCACCCTTTTTGCTGACATTGATATTGTATACATTTCAAAGTTACACTATTGAAGCCATCTATCAATTTGGGGATTCGATTTCTGATACGGGGAATCTTATACGAGAAAATCCAAGCTCCAACTATGCAAGGTTACCATATGGACAAACTTTCTTCCACAAACCAACGGGTCGTTGTTCTAATGGGCTTCTCATGATTGACTATTTTAGTAAGCTCGCCTTTTAATCAAGTCAGTTTTGAAGTTGCTTTCGAAATATATAAGAATATATTTTGAAGATTCATTTAATTTATTGTTGATGATTCTCTTGAGTTCTGAGTTCTGACTATTGTTTATCGACGCAGCGAAGTTTTTCAAGCTGCCATTCCTGGACCCGTATCTTAACAAAGAAGGTAACTTTAGTCACGGGGTAAATTTTGCTGTTGCTGGAGCGACGGCACTCAACGGATCAACTTTAGCTAAGAAACACAACTTATCAGGCCCCACAAATAGTTCTTTACTTGTGCAGCTTGATTGGTTCAAAACTCATCTTAATTCTACTTGTTCTAATTTATCAGGTCAGTAAATACTCATCTACTTATCTTTATCAATTAGTTTTTAGTCCCGGACTATGTTTCGGGTAGTTATAATTTTCATGTGTTAATATTTTACTTTGGAATTATAACGCCAAACAATACTTGATTTAATGGTTTAGACTATAGTGTATAAGTTTGAAGTCATTACGATATTGATTTCTCTCTTATCATCCGAAAGGATGTGTTAGGTTGGCCTCCGGATTAAAGGGGGTGATACCTAAGTTTTCTTTCCTAATCAAAAAAAAAAAAAAAAAAATGGAATCAAATCTTATATCATGCATTTTCTAATTTTTTTATTGTATGTGTAGTAACAGTAGTATATGAAACAAACACTCTAAGGGATAGCGTCACGTGGCACAGTTCCCTGATTAAGAACACCTTTTAATATTGGGAAATTTGTCAGAAACAACCTTTTATAAGACACTTTTTGTCAGAAACAACCTTTTAAAATTTTTTTTGTCAAAACAAACCTTAAACCAAAATATTTTTGTGAGAACACACCTTTGGCCGGAAAAAAGACCATTGACTTTGTTTTCAAGCGTTGACCACCCTAGCCCCACCCACGAAACCGCCCCCACTTCCCGGACCCACCCACGAAACCGCCCTTTCACACAGCCACCACCTCCCTCTTCCCCAAAACCCCCTCCCTTTCCACGGCGGCCACCCCTCCCTCTTCCCCAAAACCCTCCCACGTCGGCGACCCTAACCCGACACCTTAGCCCCCACCCTAAGACCCTACTCCTCCCCTTTCCCCACCCTCGCTCCCTTTCCTCCACCCCACCCCCGAACGCCCCCTCCCATTCTCCCCACCTCAAAACACCCCCGACCCCTCCCTCCACCCTCAACCGTGCCCCTCAAACGTTAAATCCCCCACTGGAACAAACCTAAACCCTAACGAAGAAAAAGAAAAGGGTGGTTTCGGGGTGGTTTCGGGGGGGGAAGTGAGGGTTGGTGGTTTTGAGGGGGGAGAAAGCGGTGGTTTCGAGGGTGGGGGAAAGCGAGGGGGTTGATTTCGTGGGGTGGTGGTGGTTGCGTGGGTGGGGCTAGGGTGGTCAACGCTTGAAAACAAAGTCAAGGGTCTTTTTCCGGCCAAAGGTTTAATGTGACAAACATATTTTGGTTTAAGGTTTGTTTTGACAAAAAAAATTAGAAAAGGTTGTTTTTGACAAGTGTCTTATAAAAAGTTGTTTGTGACAAATTTCCCTTTAATATATTAGTATAGATATTCAATTAAAGATTAAATATGCGTTTTGAACACCATTTATTATATACTCAGGTATGCCTTGAGTATGGTACACCCAAAACTATATATGCTCAATTGGAGCTTTCCTCATTTTGTTATTTTTGCATATTTGGAATCTGCTAAATGAACATCGGGCAATGCCTAGGTTGTAAAATGCTCACTACATTCGGGTGTATGATAAAAGTTGTAAAAAACAAAGGTTTTTCCATTCCTATTTAAGGAATAATTAGGGTGTGTTTGTTGCAATAAAAACTGTAAAAAAAATAAACTTATCTGATCGTGAGCCGATAACAGTTTGTCGTGACGTGGATGACCACTGTCCTAAAAGAAGATTTCGCGCTACCCGTGTCCAGTAGAAATCAAGCGATCGTCAACCTTTAAATAGACTTAACAAGTAATCAATGAAGAATCAATTTGGCTTCAAAATGGACCACAAACCCACAATCTGTGCTCGCCATGATGCTAGTGCGCGCTTGTGTGGTCCATCAATCCTTCTAGCACTCTATCAAACAATAAGTGTTAGGGAACTCTCATAAATAAACAAGGCAAAGCTTAGCAAATTTTTCCATGTGGGACAAGGGCTTTTCAGTTTTCACTTTGTTTTTTTCCACTCCTTATTTTGAGGTTCTTTCTTTGAGGACAATTGTTGAAGTTTCACCATTCACTTCGCCTCAAAAGATAAGTTTCAGTATTGATCATATTCAATTATGTGTAAACATAAAGTGAAATATGAATTGATGAAGCCTAATAATTTTGGTTCGGGTAAGTTCAAGTAAAAGGAAAGCACCCTTGATGATAAAAGTTATAAGTGTATCGTTTAACTAATAATTCAAAATCATACTCCGTTATTTATATGACTGAAAACAGTTTGAAATGTATTTCAAAATAAGATTCATATATCATATGCTTATAAGTTATATCTAATAATTTTTTATCTACAACTTTTTTTGGACCCTGCATAAAGCCTTAGGACCGTCTCAAACGAAAAGGGTTTGTCTTGTGGCTTATGAATGGGCCTATAAAAAATGAGAAAACAACAGAAATTTTGATGTATACCGCAATACAAATCATGTCTATTTTCTTGGTTAGAAGGTCTAATGAACAGTAAGCAGACATTGTGAGATAACAGTGAAAAATTATGATTTTGCTCCACTGTTTAGATTATTTAGAATTTTTGGGCTTATTTATGGAACTCTGTGTTGTATACCACTTTAAACACCTTATTAGATGCTCCCATTGAACCTATATATGACAGATAAGAAAAATATAGTCATGTGTGATATTGTTAGATCATCTCTATATTTGTAAAATCCACTGAAGTAATTTTTAGTTGAAAATAAATAGAAATATCAAGTCATTATGAATATGTGATGCATTAGAGTCAGATTGTGTAAGATCAAGAAGAAAAGAAAAAAAAAAGACCATAGGTAGTAGACCTGTTCAGTGGGGCGGGTCAGGTCGGACCATGCTGTATAAGGGTCGGACCATGTTGTATAAGAGTCGGGTCGGGTCTGAAGTCGTTGTTAACGGGTCGGTCAAGGGCTAGATTGACCCGACTCGACCATGATCCTATTTTTTAGAGTAAAATTAGAATCTAATAGCAAAACTCAAAGTGAAGACATGTTTGCATCATGATATTGAGCTTGAAATGTATTACCAAATCAAACACAAAATATGAGCAGCATATCACATTAAGGGTGTGTTCTCTTCACGTTAAAAAAATAAGTTTCAGGTCTGATCAGGTCTAACACAACACTCATGAATAAATTCAGGTGAAAAGAACACACCCTAATAAACATTAAAGTTTGCTAAAAGAAAAGTGTTTGCTTTTGTAATCTATTCAAGATATAAAGTCACTCATATCCTGGAGCTTCAAACTCTGAATAAAGTTGTCAACTCCAACTACTACTGGAACAATCCCTTCGGTCTTTATTAGTTTACCCGTATTCCTTTTTGGAATATCCCTTATTAGTTTACCTATTTCTTTTAGGAAAAATTGATAAGAACAATCCCAACTATGGGCGTTCCGCCATTTTCAGTCCAAACTAAAGATTATTTCTGAGCGGTCCCAACTATACATCATTTTTGCCAAAATTGGTCTCAGCTGACTGATTACCTATTTAACATGTTAATTTTTTAAAAAAAATTAAAATTTAAATCTCACTGAATCTCTCCTCATTCGACGGTATCTTCATTCTCTCACCTCATTTCTTTCTCTCTCCTCACCTTCAAATCTTTAATGGTGGAATCATTACCACCTACTGGTGACCAGCAAAGAGGAGGAGAGAGAAAGAGGAGGAAGGAAATCTAAAACCAGCAAGGAGGGAGGGTGCAGGAGACAGGAGAGGGAAGGACATGGTGGAGGGTAGGGCTGCTTATCGGTCGAGCCGAGCCCGAACTGTGGTCTGCTCGACTTGTGTTCGTTTAAGTTTATTCGAGCTCGAGCCGAGCTTGAAGTTTAATGAGCCGAACTTTGTTCGAGCCGAGCTTTGCCAAATGTTAAACGAGCCGCGCTCGAACTGTTCACGAACAGACTTGACTCTTTATCACCCCTTGTTTTTTACATGTTTACTTTGTTTTTCCTTTTTAATATTTGATTTTTATAGGTATTCTTTTAGAAAAAGGAACTATTAACTTCTTATTGTGTGATATCTAGGTTAATATATTTATGTATATATATAAATATATTATTTTTCTATATAACAGTGTAATCAAGCCCGTTCACGAGCTCTCGAGCCGAGCTGAGCGAGGCTCAGCTCGGCTCGTTAAAGTCTCGAGCCGAGTTCCAACCCGAGCCGAGCCGCCACGAGCCGAGCCCGAACTGTTCGCGAACAGGACAAGCTCATTATCACCCCTAGTGAAGGGAGGAGTGAGAAAGAGGTGGAGGAGGAGGAAGGAGAAAAAAAATAGGTTTTACCTGTTGTAGCAGGTCATTAACCTGCTGGGACCAATTTCGGCAAAAATGATATATAGTTAGAACCGCTCAGAATTAATCTTTAGTTGAGACTGAAAATAGCGGAACGCCCATAGTTGGGACTGTTTCTATCAGTTTTTCCTAACTAGAAAGTGAAATTCGTGATTCGTGAATAGTGAGGATTGAGGAAAGAAGATGAATTGAACCAACACCAAAACATTGTGGTCTTTTTTTAACTTGAGGAAACCAGCTGGAGTAAAGATCGGAGGAAGTATATAACTAGAAAGTGAATTTTGTGATTCGTGAATAGTGAGGATTGAGGAAAGAAGATGAATTGAACCAACACCAAAACATTGTGGTCTTTTTTTAACTTGAGGAAACCAGCTGGAGCACAAAAAAAGAAGAAAAACAAGGCATTGGATGCACCGAGGAAAAAAATAAAAACGAGGCATTGGAAATTTGACTAGATCAATTAATTAAGGCTTTTGAGTTTTGATTATGAAATCTCATTATTGTGAAGTGATAAACCTCATATAAGCAGAAAAACACACTTATATTGTGAAGCGAAACATAAGCAAAATCTATGTTACTATACTGTACTGTACTAACAGAAGAAAACATAACAGAAATTTCAGATATCAGAGAGAGGAGAGAGAAAAAAATTGCAAAAGTACAGGGTGTAGAATCAATGCCGAAAGAACACTCATTCCCGGAATAAATGCAAAAGTAAAGGGTATTAGTTAGATGAAGTAAAAAAATTAATCCCTTGAATCAGTTACTGATTGGTAAAAACTGGTAAACCTCATTATTGCCCAACTATTGAAGATTCTCCAAAGTCACCGATTGATTTCTTGAAGATTCCCTCATCCTTTGGGTGTCAATGCTTCCTGCGACTTTTCTATTTCAGCATCCATGGAAAATACAGGAAGAAGAAGATGATGATGGAAGTTGGACAAAAGAAAAAGAGGAGAGAGAAGAGGGAGTGGCCTTTTTTTTGACCCGACTCGACCCGATAATTCATCATTAGGGTCAGACCCTATACGACCCGACCCTATTTTAATTGGGTCGGGTCATGACCTTATAATATAGGGTCGGGTCAAGGGTTTTTTTGGGGACTCGACCCATTAAACACGTCTAATAGGTAATAGTACACTAGTATGTATACTTTGACCTAATTATAACTCCAATTGTTACACCCTGAGAAAAGAAAAAATTGTGAATCTCTATTCTATGGCAATTGCTAGTTAAATGACTAATTTATCTTATTTTGTGTGTGTTTTTTAGATTGCAAGAAAAAACTGGCAAAGGCACTTATTGTGATGGGTGAAATTGGAGGAAATGATTATAATTGGGCATTTTTCCAAAAGAAACCAATAACAGAAATTTACGATATGGTGCCTAAAGTTATTCAAGTGATAAAAAATGTCATAAAGGTGATACTCTTCTCAACCTTTTACAATATTAGTACATGATACTTTTTCCCGTTATATATAATTGCAATGTTTTGACTTTTACGTTATTCATATACTCACTTTAACCAATTTTTTCCTATATATACACATATATGATTAATGTTACTAACTTTGTAGTATATTATGTAATACTGCTGTTGGATCAATTTAAATATATATTTTTAAAATATTAAATTTTAGAATTTTTTATAATTGTCTATTTAATATGTTAATGGTCAAAGATGTATATTATTATTTCTGCAGGAAGTTATTAATCTTGGTGCCACACGAATAGTTGTCCCAGGAAACTTTCCCATTGGTTGCATGACAATATATCTCGACATGTTTAAGACGAATGATTTAAAAATGTATGATGAACACCAATGTCTGAGAAGTTTGAATGACTTTGCGAAATTTCACAACGATAAACTACAAGAAGCTATAAGAGAAATTCAAAGGGATCATCCAAATGTTTCGATTATGTATGCAGACTACTTTGAAGCCTTGAAAGAAATTCTCCAAGATGCTACTTCCCTCGGTTAGTATGATTACTTAATAGTTAATTGTTAATATAATCTTTTTTATTTGGCAAAAAGTATCAAATATGAGTTTGCACAATAATCTTTACATATATATATATGGAAAAATTGATTTAATCATTCCCAAATATGGGCACCTCGACAAAAACGATCCCAACTTCCTCCCCAACCCCCTCCCCTGCCCCGAAACCCCTTCCCTACCCCACCATCCCCTCCGTCGCCCCTAAAAATCCCTCCCCTCCCCTCTCCCACAACCCCTTCCCCGCCTCCCGAAACCCCTTCCCTACCCCACCACCCCCTCCCTTGCCCCTAACACTCGTTCCCCTCCCCCGCCACCCCATTGTCTTCCCTTGAAACCCCCTCCATGCCACCCCTTCCCCTTTGTTTTGAAAAAAAAAAATCAACAAAATTTTTAACCTGTTTGACCGCTTACTGGTTAACCTGGTCTATTTTTGTAAAGGATCTCCCAAGGTTGGGACTAAATAATATTAAATTGAAAGTTGGGACTGTTTTTGTCAGGGTTCCCATAATTGGGACTGATTAAATCAATTTTTCCTATATATATTTATTCTGAAATTTCAAATTTCTTGCTTTTCTCTCTTCTATCATATGAGTGTTCCTTTCTATCTATCTATCTTTTCATTTTTTCTTGTTTCTTCGTGACAAACCATATATTAAGTGAAAGATTGGTACAATGACAACAAATTTAAACCCTTAAATTTGATTAATAACCGTATCCGTTCATTTGTTTGCCTTTGAAAAGTTTCTTTATAAAATATATATAATTCTGGTGAAATTTGGTATAATTAAAAAGATGTATACATCTTATCAACTAAAATTACTAGTGTCATGCTAACTTTTTCTGTAATACATGATTGATAAAGTTAATTATACACATCTTTATATTCTTGAAGTTTTATCTAGAATTACATTAGAAAAACATTTTCAAATTAATATGTAGTCAACTAAGTAAATGGTATAGATTGCTTCTAAAACAAATGTAAGATCCTAATTATATGTCGTTATGACTAGTAATCTAGTATAGCTATTGTAGAATTCTTATATCTTAAGTTGTTCGCAAAACAACGAGAGTAATAATTTTTCTGGAGCATATATATACAACGTATGAACGTAATGTAATTGTTTACATGTAGGGTTTGAGAAGGACAAAGTGTTAACGGCATGTTGTGGAAGCAGAGGAATTGTTTGCGGAGATCCTTACAAACACGTCAATTGGGATAGAATACATCTGACTCAACATGCTTATCAGGTTATGGCAAGATCGTTAATCAAACCTATTAATGATCTTGGCATGCCTGGTAATTCCAGTGGGTCCAAATCTTCAATCTCACAATTATTCCTATATCACTTGTGTGCTATTATTTTTTGTTGGTTTTTATTATCAATATGACCCTTCATTTAATAGTAACTAGAAACTTAGAAGTTAGAACACATAATATAATCAATCAGTAAAGAAAAAAGAAAAAACGTGGCTTACAAGTCACATGAATTGAGGGACAAAAGATTTGCACTCATCTCGGATACGGCTAGGTTTATTATTTTTTCCCTTTCCAATTACGTTTTCACAATGTAAATGTTATATAATTGACACTTAAGTTATTACACAAATAATTATTTTGTTTTAGGTTTTGTATTTTTGGTTTGTATTTCATTCGTGTGTGTATGTATATATATGCTTGTAAGAAAAGTTTTGTGGGTTTTAGAGAGATCAAGCACATTGTCACATTGATGTAGACCATATCCGATCTCATGTTTTGGGTACCATTCCAGCAACTATCAACTAAACTAGATGACATATACAAAAATAATACTATTCTTTTTTTGTAGCTTCATTGCTTATGAAGCATATTTAATTATATAGTAATAACATGGGAAAGTATTGGGTGAGATAGACTCACTCCACTTTTAAAACAACTTAATTGCTATCAAATCCCTCCAACGAAACTTTCCTCCCTAACAAACCCTAAAACTCTTCCGCCGCAAGCCTTCAACCCCAGAGGGGCTCGATTGTCGTGTGAGTCGCCTCGGGCTCCTCACGACGGCAGTCGCGCCCTCCCTACCCCCTGGTTCAGCTTTCCTTGTCGAGTTCCTTTTTTTCGGTTCAGCTTTCCTTGTGGTTACGTTTTGTTATTATCGCCGCCCTTCCACCAAGGCCCCGCCGCCGTTGTTATCTTCTTCCCACCCCCGGTTCGTCGTCCTCCATCCCCTGTTCGTCGTCCTCCTCCTTCACCCCTATACGTTCGTCGTCCCCTTCCCCCATCCCATGTTCTTTAGTCGTATACTTCACCATCCTCTCCCCCACTTCCCTAGCGTTCAGTTGATTCCCCTCCCCGTTCCCCCGGTTCAGTGGTTTGAAGTGAATAGTTTTAGGTATCCCCTCCCTGTTCCCCGGTTCTCGAGGTGTTTAGGTCCTAGGATCCCCTTCCCCGCTCCTTGTTATAGTTTCGAAGTGATTAGGTCTTAGTCCCCCTTCCCCGTTGGCGGGAGGCGTTTGCCGTGTACGCCTCCTAACCAAAGATAAAATTTCTCCTACTCTCTTTTACACTAAGCAAGTATAATGGAAGTAGGGGTCGTATCCACAAGGAAACAGGGATGAGCTTTATATTCAGCGTGATCCAATACCTGGATTAAGCTAAGGGCCGAGAAACCTAATAACAAAGGGGGGTTTCAAGTAGATTTACGAACAAACTAAAACTAACTAGCATAATTAAATAAAATGAGAAATCAATATGGAAAGATCTTGAATCCGATTAACATCCACTTCAATTCATTATCGATCATTGAACCTCCACTCTAATTATTTCCATAATTATCTATTGTTGAGAATTAATCTCGTGTTCTCCTTATTCTTAGTTGAATAGCACGATCAGCGTGACCTGCTAATGTCATACAAGCGATAAACATTCAACAGTTGATTCAATTTCCCCAAGAAATAACCAAGACGATCAGCATCTAAGTTACTCCCTAGTTTGCTACAAATCAATAAAAGAATAAAACAATCCGATTCTATTCTTAAATCTAGCATTAGATTAATTACACAATCAAACTAGTAACGTTCCTAGCATAATTATGCAAAAACCATAGAAAACAATCATAGAAATTAAACCATAATCAAAGAAACTAAATAGAGAGGAAAGATCTCACAATAATGCTTGAAGCTCCATATTAATCTCGTTCAAGAACAGTTCAAGCTACAATCGGCATAGCATAAGCCAATTCCATAATTGAAATCTCCAAAAACTAAACTAGAAAATAAAAACTAAAAAGAGAAGACAACAAGAGAAGAGTGGAGTTTTGGAGACTCCCTCTCCTTGTGGCTGCTGCCCCCATAGGTCCAAAAACAAGTTTGGTATTTATACTAAAGCATAAAAATCAGCCGACAATTACACCGACCTAGGGGTCGCGAGGTGCGGTACAGGTCGCACCGTGCGATGAGTTACTGCCTCCAACACGAGCTGAAGAGCTGGGCAGGCCAAGAGGTCGCGAGGTGCGAAGGAACTCGCGAGGTGCGAGCAAGCAGCTCGCGAGGTGCGAGCTGCTGGGCTTCGAGCTGGGCGATGAGCGCTGCTTGCTGGGCGTGCGGTGCTTGGGCTTGCGATGCGATGCGGCTGGTGGAGCTTGGTTGTGGCGGAGCTTGGTTGGTGAGACGATGTTGTGCTTGCGATGCAGCTTGGAACTTTGCTTGGCTCAAATGCATTTCACCTTGAAAGCTCGGAATACATGACATTAACACAAATTATCTCGCAAAACTCCGAACTTTCGCTAAGGGTTAAATAAAATACGAACGTTAACAATTACAATCAAACCCTTAGCAAAGTGCACCCAAAATATAATATAAACACCGTATAACTTGAGCGTATCACCCGTCCCCTGTTCTAGGTTCGAGTTTAGTTTTAGGGTTCCCTTCCCCGTTCCCTGCTTGTGTTAGTTGTTGTCAATTTGGTCAATTCGCCAAGGAAGCAATCGTTAGGTAAGTGAAGGTTATGCAGTTTGAAGGTAGTGCGGTGTTGTTGTAGGCGTGGTTTTATGATTCGGGTGGTCGTTTTGTTAGTTTGTAATTTAGTTTATGTTCTCTGATTTAGCTTAGTTTAGGTTTATCCAGATCCAATTACCCTTCCTATTGTAAGTATGGTTGTGCTTGGGTGCTTGTTAGTAAGGTTAGGTGGGCAATAGAAGGTTCTTGGTTTCCTATGAGAGGAGGTTATCATTCTAAATCTATTGTGGTTCGATCTTCCGTATCATCATAATTCTCCCCAAGTTCACGTGATGACTTCCGGAGTCATCACACTTCAAAAATGCATCTTGTGGGAGGCCTTCCAATTTAATTTGGGGCAAGTTTCGACCTCCACGCATTTTTAGTTTCAGTCTTGTGAGACTAAACTCTGGAAACCCTCGCCGGAGAGTCAGAAGTCACCAAAGGACGTAACTTCTTTGTTACTTCGATTATTAGAATCCCAGGAAGATATTTTTGTTCAAGGACCTTGGGATTTATCGTCTAGCAGGTATTGGTGTCTGCTAGCTGAGACGTGGCAATCTATTTCTGAAGATCGTTTGGGTTTCGTCTATCAACAGATTCCCTCTCGTATCATGTCTTCTTCAACAAGACATACAACCCAACCCCACCTACCACCTACCACCGCTTGAGACAAGTTTAATTTGGACTGGACACGTAATAGTTTGTTTTTGGTTCATAGCGTATGGAAGAGCAAATGAAGCTCCTCTAGTTGCTATTTGCTTTGTTTCATGTTTTGTTGTATTAGCATTAGACTGTATTTTCTTTTTTAATTAATGCAAGCTCACTCGATGTCAAAAAAAAAAACTCAACCTGACTGTATTGAACACATGCATTTTCAACTATCGATCATCACAAACACCGGAAGGCAATGATTGATTAATTGAACCCAAATCAAAGAATCACCACTGGAGGATCATCGTTGTTGCAAGGGCTAATAGACATTGTCGATCAGAGGGGGGAAAAGGTAGTGAGATGGTGCCACAGTGGTTTATGACATAAAATGGATATGTACGGTTTGTTTATAGATGACTAGATGACATGTCTATAAACTATGATGATTATGTGATAGAATTTTGGGGCGCACGCGAAATTATACTGGACCCGGAAATATAATTTTACACTTTGATAAATTGCAAAGTATTGATTACATCAAAAATTGTACAACAATATATTTTGGTGGATTACTTGTTCCACACCTTACAAAAACAACTCTCATATACTTTTTAATTTGTGTGTGAGCTCATGTCTCACATATCTCTAATCTCTCACTCTTTTATTTATGGTGAGCTCGTATCTCACCCTTAATAGACCATTCTTTTTTTTCCCTCACAACTTAGTGCATCAACATGTATATATATATATACATGCTCTATGTCGGTTATATGCTCTAACTTTTCCTTGTTCTTCTAGATACTTCTATATTTAGCTAAGCTAATCTAGGCTTTTTGTTTTCTAGGATTATCTTGATAAGAAAATTTACATTGTATATCTTTTACAAGATTTTTCTAGATTAATAACTCTAACACCCCTCCTTAATCTGAAAAATCTTGTACTCCAAACTTCTTGAACATATTTTTCCATGATGTACTTTACCGGCAACAACCATGAATAAAAATCTTATAATGGCACTCGTGTCACCAACAACCTTTACTTTCTCAAAATTCTTGTTCTTCTTGTTGGTACCCATGTTACCAACCACCTCATTGATGCACGTATCATCAGCCATCGCCAAAATTATCATGTTCTCCAAGTTTTCTTTTGTTATTAGTGCTCATGTCACCAACTATCTCCAATATTACCATCTTCTTTCAATTTTTTCTTTCTCCAACATTTCATAAAATTTTTCATTTTTCTTCAACATTCTTTTAGTAAAATTTCTCTAATTTTGCTTTTCTTGTTGATGCTCATGTCATCAACCTCCCCTGTTATTGTTTTTTTGCTAGTGCTCATGTTACTAACCAACTACTTCTCAATTCTTTTTTTAATATTTCTTTCTTTTACATACTTTTTCAATTTTCATTTCTCTTCAAGCTTTTATCTTTAATGTATCTTCACAATTTTATATCTTCACCTTTAATTTAAATTCTTCCAAATATTTTAAACTTCACACTTACCTCAGCTTTTTTTTTTATCTTGCTTCAACCTTCAACTTCATAATTTGCATCTTCTATCATCTTCTTGCTACTCTAACATTGGCTTTATCATGTTTCGGCTCTGATACCATTATAGAATTCAGGGGAGCACACGAAATTGTACTGAACCCGGAAATATAATTTTACAATTAGATAAATTGCAAAGTATTGATTACTGACAGGCTGAAGTCGTATCACCTAATTAAAAAAACCTAAGGTCCACTAACTAGTAGTCAGGGAAGTCAGGATCGAATCCACAGGGAGAAAGTTATGCTATTGTATCTGAATTCTAATATTATACTAACTAAATCAGATGAAAAGAGTTGTTTTACTGAACTAAGCAAATAACATAATTAAATATGAAGGAATGAATCAATTAATAAGGAACTAGGATTATGGATCACTATGCACACAATTCAGAAAATCAGGGACGAATGACAACTACCTAATAAGTCAATTTATCTAGGGCACATGTAATTTCTCTCGAACATTACCTCCCCCAAAGATCACCTAGCCGCTCTCGCATGGTCAAGGATTACTCTGCCTAATGATTGAAAGCCTATACGTTATCTTTGCTCTCGAAGCAGATCCAGTATTGCGATAGTAGAAATACAAATCAAGCCTAATTCATAAATCTAGCAGGAACGATTCAATCACAGGAAACAATTGAAACATAAGGCAATTAGACTAATCTATCAATCCCTCATTGCATACATAGATCCCCATAATCCTAGAAATAAAACTACTCACTCATATTTATGAACACAATAACAAAATCAATATAAACATTCATACTGGGAATAATTGCAATTAACTAAGAAATGAATCTAATCAAAAATAGAGAAAGCAATAAAGAAAATTACCAAACTGAAGAACTATATTGAACTTGCGAATAATCCAAAGGTTTGATCTTGAATCCAAAGCGAAAAGCAATAAACTAGGGTTTTTGAATTACTCTCTAGAGAAAACTATGAAAAATAATGGCTAAAACAAAGATTGAATAAAAGATGTCTTAGTAATGTTCGAATTTTCGTATTTATACTAAACCTAAAACATAAAGGAAAAGTAATACGAAAATAGCCCAGAAATCATTAAAATACGCGTGCCGGGTCAACCGCCCGATCGGGCCAACTCGTCCGACCCCATCGGGCGAAAAGCTCTTTATTTCGGAAATATGACGGACTGCCCGCCCGATCGGGCAAGCTCGCCCGATCCCATCGGGCGGGAGTCTTTTCCTCTTGTTTTCAACTCTAGAACGCAGCCAGATGGATATGTTCTCAGGCCCGATTGGGCTAAACCGCCCGATCCCATCGGGCGGAAAAACTATGATTTTACGTCAACTTGCGAAAGCTGTATCTCTCAAACCAGAAGTCTGTTTGAGGCATGTGACCTATCATTGGAAAGATCTTAAAGTATAGTTTGCAACCCAACTGGAATTTTTTAATTATCAAATTTCTATCAAAAGTTATGATCAAAATAGTGAACAAGTGTCGGTTTTGGCACTTCTTTCACTAACTCTTTGCTTCATTCTAACTCGAAATTGTCCCAAACGGATGCATTGTGATCCTTGTGCAAGCTATCTTCATCCTCAATGATTAATAGGCTTGATCTTAGATAATCTTAATCAATTTGCATCAAAATAACCTAAAAATCATTGAAACACACAAACGGGGAGTAGTAGAGCAAAACTTGAGTAAATCATGCAAATATGCACCTAAATGCTCTAATATGAACTAGAAATGCAACCTAGGTGCACCTAAAACTCTATATAAAACCATAACATCAAAATTCCCCAAGCTATACCTTTGCTTGTCCCCAAGCAAAGCACAACATGAATATGAATAAATTTGCTTCACCCCTCAGATAAGAAGTTCAGGTTCAAACATTTTCAAACTCAAAATCCTTGAAGCAATCAAAATTCAAGTTCAGTTGCTCAGATCACCCTGACCACCAATCACCTAAGCAAACCATCAAATGCAGCTGCCCTACATAACATGCAAATCTTGAAAAGGTGCTCACCGAGGTGTCACTCCTCTCAATTTTGTGGCAGGCATAATATGTGCCCGAACACTCATGACCAACCCAACCATAATAGCCCTTCCCACTCACATTCTCATGTGTTTAGAAAGGTATAATGTCGCTCATCATAATCAGGTCGACTCAAATAACAAACTTAATCTTCAACTTTGGCATATTGACTCAGTATTATTCCAATAAACAATCAAACACGTGCTCAAAAGGTCTTTCTCAGCATTGTAACGGGGCTCGGGTAAAGGTAAGGAAATTATTTAAGGAATGTGGTGGAAAAGCCAAGAAAAGGGGAGCAAAAAACCAACTTTGAAATTTCACCGAGATGTGGTCGAAACAACTCCCATGGCCTCAACAACATGACCAAGATAATAACCAACTTTGAAATTTCACGAACCAACCAATAGTTGTCTCCTTCAATATAATTTTCAATAATTTTTCATGAATCAAAATTTCTTGAAACTTAATGAGTGAAGATCATGGAGACTTTTCATGTATTATTTTTTTTCTTTTTTCTTTTTTTTCACTTTACTTTTGCTCTTTTCTTTGTACCAACATGACATTATTTTCCAACAACCCACGGAATCAACCACACAATATAATATCAACCTAACAAATGCTCCCCCAAGCTAGGCTCGGGACAATAATCATTGTAAAGGCTCAAGGTGTGTAATGTGGCTTAATATCAGAATAAAAAGTCATTATGCTCAGCATGGCTAGAAGGGAGATTAATTCATTTATCAACTCTGAGGCTTTAAATTAAACAAAAGAACGCCTCTATCACAGCACATGTCTAAATTCACCAAAAATCAACGAGTACATTGCCAAAATCAAGATCAGAATGCTACGAGGAACTAACACACAAGAATAGATTGGATATGGATGTAAATCCATAAGCAACAATGAATCCTCACAGTATAACCAGTTCAAGCATGCAGTCAAAGTAAGCGCTTTATCATCAAAATTCACTCAAGATTAAGGCAGTCAGAGATCACAACACAACATCACAATCACAAATGCTCAACTATCCAGTGTAGTGAGTTAAATCATTTTTTTCAAAACACAGTATGGGGCACAGGGAAGCTAAGCAATCAATTCACTCCATATTCAACTCGTATTTTTGGTATTTTTTTCTGCTTTCATTTTTTTGTGATTTTTCAATTTTTTTTTAAAAAGCAATTAAGTTAACTAAACTAATCTAAAAAACAGCAAAAAGTAAAAGAAAAGCAATACTTACAGAAAACCTCCCCCAAGCTGAACTTGGCAATGACCTCATTGCAACAAGGGGAAGGAAAGGAACATGGACATCAGTTTTCCATCAACCTGCATCTAGCAGTTTCGTAACTTCTGGTTATACCACCCTTTGCAACCTGCGTTGGACTGTAATGCTAGGGTGGTGGCCCTCATCTAGATGAATTCAGTGCTCATTAAAGTCATGGCTTATTCCTGTCAAGTCATCAGTGTTATATCCAATTGCCTTTTTGTGAGTCTTCAAGACCGTTAGAAAATATTCTTCACCTGCAATAGACTTTAAGACAAGCACATCATCTGAAGCATCACGGGAGGGGGAATGAGGCATGCAGTCATGGATCGGTTCATCTATAACATCAACACTATAGCATGATTCCTCTAGCATTGGGCTTTTAGGGGCATTGGTCAGGCTAAAAATAACCTTATCATCTCCCACAATCAATGTCAGTTTCCCACTTTTAACATCTATAACTACTCCAGCAGTGTGGAGGAAAGGTCTTCCGAGGATAATGGGTGTTTGGGTACCTTCTGCCATGTCTAATATAACAAAGTCCACAGGGATAAAGAATTTACCTACTCTAACAGGGACGTCCTATAATATACCTAGGGAGTATTTCACAGAACGATCAGCCATTTGCAGAGTAATAGTAGTACATTTTAAGTCACCCATGTTCAGTTGCTTACAGATAGAAAGAGGCATGACACTCACACTGGCACCCAAATCACATAAAGCTTTGTCAATAAATATGGTGCCAATGTGACAGGGGATGGAAAACTCCCTGGATCTTTCAATTTAGGTGGAGACTGGTTTTGTAAAAGAGCGTTGCATTCAGCAGTAAAAGCCACAGTTTCCACCTCATTGAGAGTCCTCTTCCGCATCAAAAGTTCTTTTAAAAATTTAGGATAAGCAGGCACTTGATTTAATAATTCAGTAAAAGGACCTGTTACCTGCAGATTCTTTACCACCTCTAAAAACTTACCATACTGGTGGTCAAGCTTCTTCTTGAACATCCGATTTGGGAATGGTAGCTTGATCACCGGAGTCGCAGTTTTATCCTTAGTCACCTCCGTAGTCTTGTCTACAGCTCCTTGCTTTTCCTGAGATTCAGCATCCTGAGGCACTTCCTGTGGTTTCTTAGCAACTAATGGTTCCACCTCTAGCATTGTCGGGACATCGTATTGCACTCCACTTCGAAGGGTAATAGCATTGGCAGTGTCCCTTGGTTGCATTGGTTGCGAAGGCAATGACTCAGATGACCTACTAGCATAAAATCAAGCCAGCTGAGCAATTTGTGACTCCAACATCTTATTATGTGTCCCTTGTAGCTTGTTCTGAGCATGCAGGTTCTCAAATTGAGATCTAGTATCTGCTTGAAAGGAAAGGATACCTTTTTGCATCTGCAACATGAGATTTTTGAGTTCAGCAATAGCTGGTTCCGAAGAAGGTGTGCTATGATGCTGTTGAAACTGATTTCTCTGAAATCCAGGGGAACTTGTGGTTGTGACTGATACTGCGGAAACTAGGGTTGTGGTATGGACTGTTGTTGTTGCTGAGGCTATGGATAATATTGTTGTTGCAGATTCAACACATTATTGCTCCTATATGAGAGATTTGGATGATCTCGCATCCCAGGATTGTATGTATTGGAGTAGGGATCGAACTGGGGCTTGTGTTGTGAATGTAATGCGTGCACTGTCTCACTAGAAGGTGAGAGAGCGGGGCACTCTTGAGAGTTGTGTCCAGCTATCCCACAAGCGTCACATATGAAAGCATTGTACCTAGAAACACTAGCCATTGCGTTAACACTCATGTGGGGGGAGGAATTACCTAGCTTCAAAGAATCGATCTTCTGGGTTAGAGCAGCTAGTTTCCCGGACAATAAAGAAATGGCCTCAACATCATGTTTGCCTCCCTTTTTCATAGAAGAACGAATAGTGGACGCTTGATTAGAAGCAAGTTTCTTCAGAAGTTCATACCCTTCATCTATGGCCTTATCCATGAAGAACCCACCGGGAAGCTCCATCAATTTCCCGTCTCGTATCTGCATCAACCCTAGTGTAGAAAATCTGACACAAATGCCACTTGTCAAGACCATGATGAGGACAATCCTTGAATCTTTCCCAAGCTTCATACAATGACTCTCCAGGATCTTGGGTGAAAGTCACTATCTCATGACGCATATCTGCAGTCTTTTGATATGGATACCATTTGATGGGAAAATTTTTGATAACTCTGACCAAGTGGTGATGGAGGCAGGCAACTTGTTATACCAAAACATAGCTTTATCTCGCAGAGAAAAGCCAAATAGAATCACTTTCATCTCCTCGGCAGAAACACCAGCTTGTTTCTGAGTAGCACAACATTGTGAAAATCGCTGCAAGTGCTGGTTTGGGTCTTCAGAAGGTAACCCAGCATATTGATTATTTTGAACCATGTTCAGCACATGAGATTTGATTTCAAAATTTGCAGCAGCGATAGTAGGTAACCGTACCCCAGTGGGCACATTATCAGGAGATGGTTGTGCATAATCTCTGAAGGTTGGTTTAACCTCGTCACCCATTTTAAGAGAAATAGGTGTGACAGGGGATTCTTGTTGTGGTGAGGATGGTGGAGAAGGTGTCTTTTGGGATGGTGCCCCTGCAGACAACTTTGCTTGCTTAGTTTTCTTTCTGAGTTTACGAACAGTATTTTCAATCTCCGGATCAAATGGAATGAGATTTGGGGATTTTAATTTCCTGCTCATACACCAAAAACACTAAAGCAAACGTGAGATGCTCCAAAGAACAGATGTTCTTCAGAGTAGATTAGTGCAATACTATAATTCAGATAAAAAAAAAATAAACCGTCTCCCCGGCAACGGCGCCAAAATTTGACAGGCTGAAGTCGTATCACCTAATCAAAAATAACCTAAGGTCCACTAACTAGTAGTCAGGGAAGTCAGGATCGAATCCACAGGGAGAAAGTTATGCTATTGTATCTGAATTCTAATATTATACTAACTAAATCAGATGAAAGAGTTGTTTTACTGAACTAAGCAAATAACAGAATTAAATATGAAGGAATGAATTAATTAATAAGGAACTAGGATTATGGATCACTATGCACACAATTCGGGAAATCAGGGACGAATGACAACTACCTAATAAGTCAATTTATCTAGGGCACATGTAATTTCTCTCGAACATTACCTCCCCCAAAGATCACCTAGCCGCTCTCGCATGGTCAAGGATCACTCTGCCTAATGATTGAAAGCCTATACGGTATCTCTCCTCTCGAAGCAGATTCAGTATTGCGATAGTAGAAATACAAATCAGGCCTAATTCATAAATCTAGCATGAACGATTCAATCACAGGAAACAATTGAAATATAAGGCAATTAGACTAATCTATCAATCCTTCATTGCATACATAGATCCCCATAATCCTAGAAATAAAACTACTCACTCATATTTATGAACACAATAATAAAATCAATATAAACATTCATACTGGAATAATTGCAATTAACTAAGAAATGAATCTAATTAAAAATAGAGAAAGCAATAAAGAAAATTACCAAACTGAAGAACTATATTGAACTTGCGAATAATCCAAACGTTTGATCTTGAATCCGAAGCAAAAAGCAATAAACTAGGGTTCTTGAATTATTCTCTAGAGAAAACTATGAAAAATAATGGCTAAAACAAAGATTGAATAAAAGATGTCTTAGTAATGTTCTAATTTTCGTATTAATACCAAACCTAAAACATAAAGGAAAAGTAATACGAAAATAGCCCGGAAATCATTAAAATACGCGTGCCGGGTCAACCGCCCGACCCCATCGGGCGAAAAGCTCTTTATTCTGGAAATATGACGGACTGCCCGCCGGATCGGGCAAGCTCGCCCGATCCCATCGGGAGGGAGTCTTTTCCTCTTGTTTTCAACTCTAGAACGCAGCCAGATGAATATGTTCTCGGGACCGATTGGGCTAAACCGCCCGATCCTATCGGGCGGGAAAACTGCGATTTTGCTTCAACTTGCGAAGGCTGTATCTCTCAAACCAGAAGTCCGTTTGAGGCTTGTGACCTATCATTGAAAAGCTCTTAAAGTCTAGTTTCCAACACAACTGGAATTTCTTGATTATAAATTTTTTATCAAAAGTTATGATCAAAATAGTGAACAAGTATCAGTTTTGGCACTTCTTTCACTAACTCTTTGCTTCATTCTAACTCGAAATTGTCCCAAACGGATGGATTGTGATCCTTGTGCAAGCTATATTCATCATCAATGATTAATAGGTTTGATCTTAGATAATCATAATCAATTTGCATCAAAATAACCTAAAAATCATCGAAACACGCAAACGGGGAGTAGTAGAGCAAAACTTGAGTAAATCATGCAAATATGCACCTAAATACGATAATATGAACTAGAAATGCAACCTAAATGCACCTAAAACTCTATATAAAATCATAACATCAATTACATCAAAAATTGTACAACAATATATTTTGGTGGACACTTGTTCCACACTTTACAAAAACAACTCTCATATACTTTTTGTGTGTGAGCTCATGTCTCACATATCTCTAATCTCTCACTCTTTTATGTATGGTGAGCTCATGTCTCACCCTTGGTAGACCATTCTTTTTTTTTTTCCCCTCACAACTTAGTGCATCAACATGTATATATATACATGCTCTATGTCAGTTATATGCTCTAACTTTTCCTTGTTCTTCTAGATACTTCTATATTTAGCTAAGCTAATCTAGGCCTTTTGTTTTCTAGAATTATCTTGATAAGAAAATTTACATTGTAGATCTTTTACAAGATTTTTCTAGATTCATAACTCTAACATTATGTTCGTTCATTGGCATGACATGTTAAAAACTAAGATAAAAATAGTTCAGTATGTTAGACTTATTGTTCAACAAATAGTTCGTCTCACCATGTTGGTGATGATACACGTCACACATAATAACGCTTCTATATAATATAAGAGTCCGTTTTTGAAAAGACGGTCTCACGTTAACACTAACGTGAGACCAGCTGATCTGCTGATGTCATGCTGACATCACGTGCGTGCATCAAACCAGTAGTAGAATTAGTTAAGCGCTTGCACCTATTAGTTATGCTAGCCTTAAATTGCTTCTGGGTGAATTAGTTAAGCGCTGAAGTATATTAGTTAAACGCTGAAGTATATTAGTTAAGCACTGAAGTATATTAGTTATATCATAAACATCATATTATAATGCATTTTATTGGCCATAATTTCAGTATCACGCATAAATAATTCTCTCTTTCTTAAATAACTAACGCACTAATTCTCTCTTTCTTGAATAACTATCGCATTTTTGCATTAGTTATGCCAACCTCAAATAACCATTGCAAAAACAATGTTTACTAATGCATACAATAAATAAAACTAATGACCTTAAAATCATAATTATTGACCGCCCATACTATCAACCCTCAAAGTATAATTGTTAACCAAATATCAAAACTATAACCGTAAAACCATGCATCATTGTTACTCATGAAATTAATAAATAATTATTCATATGCTATAATTATAATCTTTCAGTTATTTTCTAGACTAAAACTATTAGCCATAAAATCGGAACTAAAAAACAAAAAGTCATAACTAATGTGAAAAACAATACTAAATACCCAAATATCATAACTATTTATCAGAAAATAATAACTAATAGCCAGAATCACAACTATCAACCATAAAACCATAATTATTAACCACAGTTAATAGGAGTAACTAATAACCTAAAAATCATAACTATATATCCGAATTTCATAACTATTAAGCAAAAGCTAACTATGAATCATAAAACCATAACTAAGAGCCAAAAATATGTAACTAATTATTAAAATTCCTTAACTAATTGGAAAATTATAACTATAACTTGAACATGACAAAATCAGCCCCTTTGAGAAATATGTAACTAATTATTAAAATTCCTTAACTAAATACAATCCCCTTTGAGAAACTTTTAACACCCAGTTTCTTCTCTCACTAGTCCCCATCTCTTTTGGCCATCGTCCACCACCTTTAATACCGGAAGAACAGTCCCACCCACCAATAGGAACCTCCACCTGATCAGCTACAACAACGTGAACCCCGCGTCACATCACCTACATTTCAAAAACCACATATCTTAGCCACCCACGAATCTGGAATCAACTACAAGCACCAAAACTAAAGATGCTATCTACCAAGTTACCAACGTCCCACCACCAATTCACCATCGCAAACCATAGCCAAGTTCCCCCTCAAATCACTATCACAGCCATCTTAGCCACAACGTTGCAAAAATCACAAATTGAGAGTAGAGAGAAAGGAGATCAAGAGAGAGGGAAAAGAGCAACCCTTTACTTCGACAATTTTGTTCTATAAAGAAGGCTTTTGTAATTGCATGAAGGGAAGGAAATGTGGAAACAGTAGGGGAGGGAAGAGATTGACGGCGGTGGTAAGGCTTGAAGATGGATGGTCAAAGCAAGTGAAGGAGGCTGAGGATTGGAGGAAAAACGGACTCGTCTCACGTTAGTGTTAACGTGAGACAGTCTTTTATAAGACTTTGCGTGCGATATCTTGTTAGATTCTCATCTATGCTTATTTTCAAAACATTACCTTTACAGATTTAAAATGGTATAAAGAAGTATTCTATCTCATATTGCGTTATGGTTTTTTTTTCGGTGCAAATTGCGTTATCATATATCGCTAATTCAAGTACAACAACATCGTCATAAAATTATCTTTGGACAAAACCATAATATTTGTTCTTTTGTTAATCTCATGATTTATTTTTCTTTCTTTATTTATACATTTTTAATCATTACCAATTTGTTTTGTACTCCCACCGCACAACTACTTTTGCCAAAATTCCTAGTTCAGTTATTCAGAAAATTCACTCGGCTATGGCAAGATTTTGGTGGGGTAGTTCTAATGCTCACCAAAAAACTCATTGGAAGAGTTGGGACTCGATGTGCAATCTGGAGTGTTTTGGTGGAATGGGGTTCAAGGATCTAAAAGTCTTCAATGATGCTCTTCTAGGTAGGCAAGCATGGCGGTTAATCCGTGAGCCTTCCTCCCTTTTTGGCCGAGTAATGAAAGCCAAATATTACCCTTCCTGCGATTTTTTGAGTGCCTCTCTTGGTTACTCAAATAGTTATTCTTGGAGGAGTATATGGAGTTCAAAAGCTTTAATCAAAGAAGGCGTAGTCTAGAGAGTTGGTGATGGAACTCAGATTAATTTGTGGAATGACCCTTGGGTTGTTGATGAGAATGGTCGGTTCATTACTAGCGGGCAGCACGCTCCCATCTCTAAAGTGAGTGATTTGATTGACTCCGAGCGCATGGAATGGAAGGTATGTATTATTGAAGCAACGTTTAATGATCGTGATGTTCGTTGCATCCTTGGCAATCCTCTTAGTCATTATGAACTACAAGATGAGATCACTTGGGCCCTTACAAAAGATGGTCACTATTCTGTGAAGACCGTTTATATGCTTGGGAAAGGAGGCATTGATCTTTTCCATCAAGCTTGGGTCGATATTTGGGGCATGGAGGTTAGCCCAAAGGTACGTCATTTTCTTTGGCGCATTTGTACTCACTCTCGCCCTGTTCGAGCCCTCTTGAAACAAAGGCACATGTTAGAGAATGACCAATGCCCATGGGGTTGTGGCGAATCTGAGACATCCACCTATGCCATTTTTTCTTGCCCTCGATGGACTGATTTGTGGAGGGAGAGTGGCTGTGAGGCTCTCTGTTGCGTGGATGCTAGTACCGACTTGTGTGAGATGCTTGTGAGTTGGAGGGAAATTGATGGAAAAATAAAAATCAAAGGGGCCTTTCTAGCCTGGAGTATTTGGGGGGAAAGGAACAATATGGTTTTTAATCAAAAAACCACTCCTCCCAAAGTCCTCCTGGATCGTGCTGAGAGATGTGCTGCAGATTATGGACAATATACGGGACGTATCTACTCGCATCGAGCTGCTGCCCATGCGCCCAGCTCTCGTCAGTGGCTTGCTCCGCCTCTTGGCTCCTACAAGCTGAATGTCGATGCCTCGTTGATGGTGGATGGATGGGTGGGTTTAGGAGTTGTTGCGAGGCCGGACTCTAATGGTGTTGTTCTGTTTGCTGCCACACGCCGAGTACGAGCTCACTGGACCCCCGAGCTTGCGGAAGCCAAAGCCATCACAATGGCGATTTGTTTGGGTAAGAGATTTGGGCTCCAAGATGTTGTGCTATAGTCGGATTGCCAAGTGGTTATTAGTCGTCTTGCAAAGAATGTTTCCAACTTTTCTGACCTCGATGTTGTTCTCCATGAAATCTTTTCTTCTTGGGCTTTCTTTAAATCTATAGTTTAGTCACATGTGAAACGTGACGGGAATTTCGTAGCTCACCATCTTGCTAAACTAATTCCCTTCGGGGATTAACAAATTTGGGAGAAACACGTTCCTTCGGAAGTGGCGCCCTATGTATTGATGGACAAATTGTCATTGAATTAATATAGCTAACAAATTTCCTTTCAAAAAAAAAATAATAAAAACAACATACTGAAATCAACTTTGCCTCATAAATATCCATCCTAAACATATTAAGATGAAATTTAAAGAAAAAGCCTTGAAACGAAACAAAGGTCTGATAGGATATCAGTTATATGGTTGCATTGAAACTTAAATAAAATTATTAATAAACAGTATCTGAATTACCACATTAAGAATTAGAATTCTAATTTATAAATACCCAAACATATTCACGTACATGAGTCAGAAAATCGAGTATCCCTTAGTTTCTAATCAAATTGGGTTGAATATGAGTATTGAGTCATGTCAAAAAACGCATCGGATTAAAATTGAATCGAGTCGGATGAAAAAGTGAAGTTGGGACTCGCTAGATATGAGTTGAATCGGGTAGAACTGAATTTTGTATCGTTACAACTCAATATGCTTACATTAATCTTATTGATGGTTTTATTTATCTTGGACCATGAAGGGTTTGGCTTCTGAAGTCATCACGAGTGTTAATCGTACTCAGCTAATATACATTTTTAGGTTCAATTCTCAAATTCTTAGGGTAACTCAGATGTCAAATTGATTCTGGGTGGAGCCGAGTTCAATCATGCTCAATTTTAAGTTGGTTTCCGACTTTCCGGAGTCAAACAAGCTTTTAACAACTTTACCTGCCTGCAAGACGGTATCTTCTGTGCAGACTAGTAGACATTCTAAAGATGTTAAACAACTTTACCTGCCAATATAGCACTAATAGCAGAAGATTGTATCTTCTGTGCAAACTAGTAGTAATTCTAAAGATGAAAGCTCCAATCCCGTATTAGTTCATTTTATAATTTCTGGTAAGTTATTCACAAAATAAAGTTTCTGGTAAGTTTAGGAATCCCGTATTAGTTAGTCTAATAATTTCTGGTAAGTTTAATATTGTAAAACTCCCAACTTTTTGTCTTGTTCTCTAGTCTACAGAGAGCCAAAACCAGATGTGGGATTTTTTTTTTCTTTATTTGGGGGTTGGGTAGATAATAAATACTATGATGACACGGCTAGGATTTCGAGTCAATGAGATGAAATGATATCATACCAATTACCACATTGCTTACCACCATAGTTCAAGAGTGCTTTCATTCATATAATTAAGCATGAACTAAAAGGTCATCAAAAACAAGAAGGAAAAAAACCATAATTGACAAGGCATAAGGTATAGGTGAGAGGACCATCAAGATTGTTGCGTGTATTGTGCAGAAACTGGGCTGTCGAGAGGCGACGAACTGTCAAGCTGAGGCTGGGCTTCAAGAGGCTGCATTTGTGTTTTCTTCTTCTCCTTCAGAATCACCTGTCTGGGCATCACTTCTAAGACAAAGCTTCCTCCATTCCAGACAGCAGCAGAAACCTTCAGAATTTGGAAGATCACAGACAGCTCATATGACAAGAAGATGGGGACAGTGAGTGCCACGGTCGCCACAGTAAACAGAGCCTGAAAAGCTATATACATCAATAGACGATTCTGGTCACCAAGCAAGCCACTCAAGCGCCACCACAAATTGTTTGCTTTCTGAGCTTTCTTTGACAGTTCCCTATAGAAGTATTATTCAATAATGTCAGAAAGAAAGTGGAAGATGCTATTGCCCAGAAAGGCTTGAGCAAAAAAAACGAGAAAATTTACAAGGGAGTAGGAAAAACTTCAAACAGAGCAAGATAGTCTGAGTAGAAATGCCCAAAGTTTAACTGTGATAAACAATTACTGTTGTAGAATTATAATGTTTTCCTTACATTCAGATTAGATGTTACATGGATTTACTAAAAATCCTTTATGATAGTTGTCTCCTTTCCATCCTCTCCACCACTCCGTCTATAAGTGGGTAATGTTTGAGAATAAGACCATAACTCATTTCTATTTTTAGCCTTTGGATTGATACGAGATTATTTTTTTTCTGTGAATCTCAGAAACGAATACATGGGTGTTATTTCCTGACAGAGTGAGTATATTTGATATCTGACACCCGGTAACCACAGCCATCCAACCCAAAAAAGATGGAAAAGAAAATAGTATTTGGCGATTGGGATGATACAAACTTATAATAATATCCAAAAACCATGAGGTACTGAAATTGTACTTGAAACTTTCTAAAGTCACTTCGCATATGCGTTACACCCTTCGTCTGCCTTTCCCAGACTACATTATCTCGAGTCATTAATTTTTAGATACCTTACTTAAGGATCATCAATAAGACGGTAATATAAAAAAAAACCTACACAAGATTACGTCTTTTCAGCTACTTGCTTTTTCAATGAGAATATCCATAGATTATAATACTAGCATCTTATGTTGTACAAAAAGATAAGTGAAATACCTATAAGAAGTCATGACTTCTGGATCCCGCAACAACCTCTGTCTCCGCAGCACATTAACTATCAGAAAATAGAGAGCCTGCCAAAGGGTGTAAGCAAACAAGGGAACTAGAAACAGCCACGTCACAAGGTATGACTTGTCTTCTATATAAGGCCATGAGACTCTACGAGCAGTTCCTTCGGGATGCATGGCTGCAAAGGTGGCTGGATTCCACCACCGAATAGTAAAGAAAACCAAACCTGAAAATCATGAGGTTTTTGAGTTATGACCAGCTCACGGTAAAGACTTGTGTCTCTTGCAGATGACCATTAAATTATATAAATTGAATCTGATCTTTTCACTAGGTAAAAACATTGGAATCTACTCAGAAGCTCCAAAAAACCTCATTATCATGTATAAAAACATTCCAGTCACCACAACATTGTTGATTTCAAACTTTAAGATATGCACTGTGCTATGAATCCATATTAGGGGGAAGGGTAATGTAGATATTATCTTCATTAGTTAGCTTGGGAAATAAGCTAGGTAGTTGTGCTAAAGAAAGTACTCTATATATAGGGTTAATTAGAGAGAGAGAGGTATGTTGAAAATTGTTGAGAATATTAGTGACCTTTTAAGAGTTCATTTGGGAGAGAATCAAGCCTCTCGAAAGCTTGAATATCATTTAATTTTGCTGTATTTTCAGTATTTCTAATCAAACACTCATCTTCTTCCTCAATTTCTGCCTTTAATGGTGTCTAAGCTATGTTAATTCATAGCACACTGCTGCACAATTTTGACAACTTAGAATTTACACACGTCCAAGGAAAGGTTATCAGTGAAACATTCATCTTGCTAATACCTATTATCCAAATTGCAAAAAGACACTATTCTGCCAAAATGCTAACGCCCACTAAAATTGCATCAGCAACTCACAAAGCAAACATATGTCAATAAATTAGAACAGCGTAATTAGCACTAGAGGTGCAGATTTCTAATTTGGCACCTAAAAGATGTATATGCAAAGAAGACCTGGTATAAAAAACTCAACCAGCAAACACTCATATAAAAAAATCTCCCAAATCATCATGACATAGATTTCTGCAACATTCAAGTCAAGTCAGGTCTAATTCTTAGCTTACCAGGTAATAGGTGTATAAGTACGCTAGTAAGTTTGTCAATGGAATTGAAAACCAAGCTACATCTCCACACAATAATTGCCCATGCTAATGGTCCCTGCATTTACAAGTAAAAAGACAATAATTGATTGAAATGGAAAAAAAGGTGATGACCCAAACAGATCTGAAGTAACCCAGAATTGATACATCACTTACCTCAGAAAATGAAAAGCAAACCATAAAAAGCTTTTCATTTTTCGGATACATAAGGAGTGCAACCAAGAATATTGTATTCGCATAGTAGCAAAAATCCTGCCACAACATGAGCATCCTATGATGAGGGATTTCTTCGGGTCTTTGACACAATACTAACATTCAAAACAGAACACAAAGCTTATAACAAGTTAACATAGATAATTTTCTAGTGTGTTTCCAAAGTTCAAGGTTATTATATAGAATGTCTAATAAGTAAGGGTCATTTCAATAAAAGGTCTAAAGAACAAGATTACCCTAAACAATTTCCAAATAACTTAAGGTGTCATCAAGGATAATATGGCGAAGTTAAAAATTTTCACTTTTAGAAAGTCTCCTACCATTTGTGAAGGTTAGAAATGTGGGTAATAATTTATAAACATAAGAAGAGAGGAAAGTTAGAGAAAAGTCACTGGACAATTATGCGGGCTATCAAGCATAGTACAAATCTGGAATTTATATAAACAAAGAAAAGGCTTGGCTTTCAGAAGTTTACTTATATCCCTCCGCCTAACACACATACACAAGCACACATACACACATAAAGCGGGTAAAAAAAAAATTTAAAAGTTCACCTGCATGCTAGAAGCAACTACTTTGATAGAGGTACACGTGTTACTAGTTCATGTATGTATATATATATATATATTTTTTTTATGCTTTTTGGGTCAAGTTTGTATCTAATTACTAGAAACCAATTGAGCCGGTCTTTTTATGAGAACAAGTGGAACTAGTAACACGTGTACCTCTATATATATATATATATATATATATATTATCATGCTAAGAGAAAATGATGGATGATCTTAACAAGGCTCAACTTGACTGCTCTAATATAAGCAGGATAGAATATTAGCTCATTAAAGATGCTTAGTGCATTACACGTCCAACATATTAATTAGGTACAAAACAAGGCTTTTTAACAGTAGCACAGCCATCACCAAGGCTAAGTTCAGATTCCTGTCTTTTTAACCACCTGCCCTTACAAAAATTGAGTTTGTTGTAAATGTCTAATTAACATCCAATCGTCCAAAGTAGTTAATTATCATCATAAAGCAAAGGCTGAAGCTTTAATCTTCTTTCTCCATATGTTTTTTACGTAGATTGGACCAAAAGGAAACAGAAAGCACAATTACATGCAAAAAATTATTTTATTAATAAAGAGAAAAGAACACCAAGTTGTATCCTCTGTATATGCACATCCTCTCAATAGCAACATTTTCTTATTACTTCCACTACTTGATAGGTTTCCCTTCTTAACGGAAGGCTCGGAAGAATTTGTCATATGCATCTTGTAACCTTGAACCATTCGGTTCTTGAAAGCTATACCAAGGTTGAACTTAAAAGAAAAATACCTATGGTCAATGCTTATCAATTATCACTACACAAAAATCTTAAATGTCCCAACTCTTCTCTACCCACAAAAACCTATGATTAATGATTTCTCAAAACATTTATGCATATATATTATATATATGGCAATACCATAAAATATCTAGTATGGTAACTCTGCCAAGCTTGTGTGCTTTATTAGTAAGTATTAAGACACATATTAACTACACTAAGGGCTTCCAGCTTCACTTAGTCATTTGTAGCTTCGGCTGGTAAAAATCATGTCACCGAGAATAATGGGGATCAGAGACACCCAAATCCCTTGGATGAGCTCATGGCTCTTCAAAATACAAGCTATAATTAAAGAATGTACCCTGGGCAGTGGGTTGCCATATTGATCTTAGAGCTACTTTTTTTGGCACTTCATATTCAGTGGAAAGATAAACCCGCTTTCAAGGTGACAGAAATACGGACACAACAAATCAGTCACAGTAGGACCTTCATTCACAGCCTTATATGATTAAATCCATACCGTTCACCAAGGCACCCAGTACAGCAGCTCCCATCCAATTTGTAACGATGAACAATAACAAGTAGAAAGTAACTTTGGGCTTTGGTTGTGTAAAATTGCTAAGCTAGCTTTTTCAATAGCTACCCCTTTATTTATATTGGTGTAAGTCTTAACTTATATTTACTTGAACAAAAAAAAAATTCATAGTAACCATCACCTAAGAGATCATTAAGAATCATCAAATCAGTTAAAAGGATGTTCATTTTGGTTTTTGCTAGTGTTTTTGTTCCTCCTCCTGTTCTCATTAGTCTTTATGGACCAGAATAGCACTAGCTCTCTACTAGAATACATGAAAATCAATAATAGAGGAAGTTTTGCTATCTCAAACTAATAAACTAGTTAGTGGAAAGGAATTTCAAACTCCTAGAGATATCAATACTTAATAGAGCTCTCACTCTCATACTCTCCAAAATTCTTGTCCTCCACAACGCAGTTGTCTTCCCTAAGGGTACCAAACAAGAAGTATTTTTGGGGTATGGGGGGTTATATGCTCTTTTCTCAACAAAGAAAATTCCTAGATCAAGATTTTGAAAATAATCTCATTGATCAAGAAGTACCAGTTTAGATTTGACAAAATTGACCAAAAATTGAAAATCAAGGAGGCTAATCATATTGTGGGGGTGTTTGGTAACTAGCTTTTAGGTGGCTTTTCATTAGTTCCTGGCTTTCAGCTTTTTCACGTGACCAAACAACCAAACAATTGTTTGGTAAATGGCTTTTTGGTAGCTGAGAAGCCAGATTTTTAGTCCAAAAGCCTAAAGTTGGTTTTAATAGCTTATTCTATTGGCTTTTGGATCCATTTTGCACTAAACAGCTGGTTTTACAAAACACTTTCTAAACATCCAATAGCCAATAAAAACAGCTGATCAAACTAGCCAAGTAAAACAGCCAACAACCAATTCACGCACCCCCGGTGTACGCTAACGGGGATAAGGGGTAATGGGGTAGGAAAACATGAAAGGATATTAAAGCCCTACGTGTTGCTCGAAGAATTTAGATCTATCCACTTGTTGTGAATATGAAAGCGACAATGAAATTGAAGTCCATCAGATACGGAGTCAATGTTAGAACATTTTGCGACAATAGGGTCATATTACAATCTCGTATAACCCATAATTATTCTTAACAATTTAAATTCCCCATTATTATTTTGAGAAAAGATATACAGATATTAAAGATTTAAAGTACATTATTACAACAAGAGAAGTCCCTGGAAAACTTTAGAAAAAAAAGCCCACATTTAGCAATCAAATTCAGAATCACAAACAAGATCGAAGTGATCGCCTCCTCAAGATCATGACCACTACCAATGAGTGCAAAATTCAAAATAAAGATATTCAATATCCTATTACATGTAGATTCACATTTATAACAAGTATTCCAGCACCAAAAAGAGGTGCAAAAGCAGAGTTAGTGAGCTACATGACTCGTTAAATCCTTACTTCTTTAAAACTTCAAATACTTTACTGTATTTAATGAGTGTTTCAAGAAGCAACATGATGTACACATGCTTTCTACAACATTTATTGAAGTACTATGTTTCAGTGAACATCATAAATAGAGCTTTCTCTAAATACCATTCCATTTATTAACAACTTTGGGACCCAGTAATAACTAACCAATGGCTGCATTGGTTGATCCAAGTCAACATTCCTCGGATAGGGTACTCCAACCATACTCCCTCTGTAATTTTTTTGTTTTTCCTACTTGGAATCTTAACACTATTCACAATTAGAAGGAATCTTCTAAATTCTTCTCAATATATAAGGAAAAATATAATCCTATAGGATCTTGTTTGATTCGTCTCAATGAGTACTTTGTTAATATTCAATCATTATAATTTTTACTAATATGTAATGAAAGATATTTAAGGTAAAAAAAAAGTTTATTGGCAAACGCGTACAGTTAAAGTAGGAAGAACAAAAAAATACCGAGGGAATATTACATTAAACTTCACATCAAAAGACTGCAATTGAAAAAAACTCGAAAAAGCAACTAGTTTTTGAGTCCGTACAACACCCTGTATGTTAGTTGCTTAACCCACCAATAGAAGCGATGTTGCTATCATCCATATTAATAAAACAGTTAAAGAGTTATTCCACCTGACAATATCTTTCTAATTTTGATTGACTTTGCCCAGAGTAGTTTATGAGAACTAATAATATTACCTTCGACTAATTGCTACGTTCAATGAAGTACTTCTTAAAATGACAAATCAAATTGTATTTCTAGATATTATTCGCATTTCTAAACATTGAAATGTACTGAAAATAAAAATTTATAGTTGAGACCAGACTTACCAGAAGATAGTAATGCCATTTCTTGTACCGGTAGTAAATCCATCTAAGTGGAACAAATATTACATAGAATAAACAGTACACATATGGAACATCTTGTGGCCCTGAAAGTTCGAAAATTCGAATATCAGTACTCTACAACAAGCTAAAATTACACCTAAAAAGTACATTAAAAGCTAGAACACCCATCAAACTAGCAAGAGAAAAAAACACTCACTTGCCCCAAGTAGAAAGCAAAATCCTCCAAACCCAAGTACACCACACAGATAAGTCACCTAAGATAATATACAACAAAACCCATAAAATTTCAGTGGCGCATATGATCGAACACCTTACAATCCTTTGAATTATACCACAAATAAGCAAATTCTTAACAAAATAACTAAAACCCAAATACCAAATCAACTTTAAAAATCTAACCAAACAAAAATTACCATAAAATTATCAATTAAAATACCTTATTGATGAATCGTTCGTGCTCTTCAGCTTGTTTTGCAATTCTTTCCGCATGTTCAGATATAATCTTCTTTGTTTTCTCCTTCGTTTCTGACACTTTCTTCAAGAATCAAACACACCCATTTCAAAACGAAATGATCAAATCACGGAAAACTCAATGAATTTCAATAAAAATTTGAAGGAACACAAGAGAGAGATTTGTGGGTTACCTTGGTTCGATCCTTTAACCTTTGCTTAACTTTTTGAAATGAATGTTCATTGGCTTCTTCAACTTTCTCATCATCGCTGTTGGACATTTTTATTGCTTTCTAATGAAGTAAAGGAGCAAGAGGAGAGAGAAAAGGAGGAATTGAAGGATATTGAAGGAATTTGCAAAGAGAGATTGATTGAAACAGCAGAGATTTCAGAATCTGTTCATGAACTTCTAGAAATGGAAGTTGATGATGCAAAATGTTGATATGAAATTCTCAAGAATCATCATTCATTCATCAATCCGTTAATCATCATTCATTCATCAATCCGTTACATTTCTGGGTTCTGACAAGAAAGGTGTTACCTTACACGTCAAAAAAAAAAGAAATTGGGAATTACCAAAGACTGGATTCGTAGATTTTTGCATCTGCTTTACCACGTGGACAATCCATACGATGTCCACGTTTGCTTGTTGGAACTTACTTACGCTGCCAAATTCTTACGCTCTGTTCTTTTGACCGAATAAGTTCGAACCGAACTGAATACGGCCGAAATGAATAAGTCGAATCGAGCGAACCGAGCCGGGCGGGCGATTGCGAACCGGCGATCGAATTGAGTATTATTAATAATTACAAGTAGAGTGATATTTTTATCATCATTGATAATGATAATAATTAATAATATTAATGATAATTATAATAATAATAATATTAATACTAATACTAATAATATGCATAATAATAATATTCTTATGAATTGAGTAATATTAATAATAACAAGTAGAATAATAATGATATGAAGTAATAATATTATTAATATAATATTTTCCTCCAAGATTGTTATTCGCGAGTCAATATATACAAAACCAATAAAGATGTTTCACGCCTAATACCGTAGAATAGTAACAATAGCATGCATTTAACTCCTAATTCTAAGCAACAAAATATTAACTTGCCTAATTTACAAAATACAAAACTATATTTACATACATTTGACTACTCCTATATTTACAAAACTATATTTGACATATATTTTAAAAAAATACAAAACACAATAATAATAAAATAATAATAATAATGATAATAATAATAATAATAATAATAATAATAATAATAATAATAATAATAATATAATAAAAATAATAATAGTAATAATAATAATAGTAATAATAATAATAATAACAATAACAATAAAAATAATAATAATAATAATAATAATAATAATAATAATAATAATAATAATAATAATAATAGTAATAATAATAATAATGATGATGATGATGATGATGATGATAATAATAATAATAATAATAATAATAATAATAATAATAATAATAATAATAATAATAATAATAATAATAAAATCAATAAGTTGTAGTCATAATAATCAATGAATAACTCGAATCGAATAATAAAGATCAATCTAAGTATGAATTTCCATTTATTCGGTCCAAAAGAACAGCCTGATTTTTTTCTTTACATTTGTTGCGCAGGAATGAATAATTTAACCGATTATTTTGATTATTTTATAAGTAAAAATATAGTCATGTGTGATCTTGTTAGATTCGTCTCGACGTGTTGATTCATAATATCAAATTTTTATAATTTTTACTTAAGCGAAATAAGAGATATTATGAGTTTAATAATCTTTTATTAAAATGAAAAAAAAGCAGAGGTAGTATTCATGAGAGATTCCCAAAATATTCTTTGGCTTACATTGATATTAGCATTATTTCCGATTCCAAAGATTCTTGGATGGAGTCTCATCTATTATAAGAAGGATCCCTAATTTTCTACTTAATAGAAGAATTTTGAAAACATTGGGTGTACATGGTGAATTTTTAATAAACTCGAGCAGTATTTGGTGAGAAATCCAAAACATTAAACGAACTGCCCACCTCTCTCCACAATCCTCGTGATATCGTCGAAATCGAAGGATGATTTTTTTTTCTTCTTTAAGTCAGATAAGATAAAGTTGAGAAGAAAGACAAAGGATGGGAAACAACTGACAAGGGCAAAACAATGGGAAATTTGATGCAAATTAGATGGTGCACACATCTATAAGGGTGTGTTATCTTCACCTTAAAAAAATAAGTTTCAGGTCTATTAAGTTCGGATCGTATGCGATCGGGTTTGATCGAATCTAACACAACACTCAAAAAAAAGTTCCGATAAGGGTTAATTAGGTCTAATGAGGTTAGTTTAAATAAGTTTAAGTTTTTTTATGAAGAGAATGCGCCCTTAGGGTTAGTCCACACAACAACAAAAAAAACATTTTGTAATGTTCACTTAACACTGCATTCATTTAAATGAACATTGTAGTCTAAAAGAACAATTAATTCAATCAAGTGAACATTAATTTCAAACATAATCGTGTTTTAACATGAACTTTTTGAAGATCTTAAAAGAGTATTAAATTTGGGCTGCATTATTGGGAAAAAAATGTTCTTTTCATAATTTGAACATAATCTCTATTGCTATATATATAAGTCAAGAGAGAGCTATGGTGTCCCCCTTATGAAAAGACTTATATACCCTAATTTGAAACATAAAAAAACTATTCAAAATTTCTCATTTATTTCCTGATTTACAATTATGCATAATAAGGAAGTTGTAAAAAGAGAAAACTAACATATAAAAGTTTAAGATTGCCATTTAAAGATTACTTACGATGAGGAAACAAACATAACAAAGAAATTTTGCAACAATTTTCAAGCCAAAAATACAATTCTTTTAACTAAATATTCAATAACAATTACAAAGAACATAAACATTCATAAAATTACGGAGAAAAAAAGAGTATAACTCATCTTTTTTTATTTTTCGGTGACATAATTGTCGTAGTCAAGATGTTATTGAAGCGAAATAGTTAAACCTGATGAGAAAAAGTAAGCATAGACCAACTTATTTTATCTTCATTTTCAATCCTATGTTTTGTAAAAATAAATTGTAAGTATGAAGTACATGTTTACAATTTCGAATATCAGTATTAATACTAAAATGTCGTAGCACGCATCGCGTGCATACGAGGCTAGTATTATTTATTGGATGGATATAACGCTATTTTGAAACGCACATTATGAAGAACTTAAAAGAGCATTAGAATTTCGTCCCATTATTAAAACTTAAAGAGTTTCACTTGATTTCATTCAATGTTCATTTTATTGATAGATATATATTTGCATACCATTCTTACATCGCTTGCGTGCGTTTTGTTCTTATTTGACTATGTTTTGACCAATGAACACGATGCTGATCATACTAGCTCGTATACGATTTACGACTTGAGAAATAGGGGGTGATTGGAGATCAAGCATGACAAATTGCACAATTGTCATTCGAAAGTTAAAATGTTGTACTTCAATCATGAGCCAAGATGGAAGGAGACTTTGATAAGCCTTCAGTTGGCACAAGGATATATTGTTATGTTAGATAAAGGTCAAAGCATCAGAGAAGCTCCTGAAGAGTTTTTTTTCTTATTTTGTTGAGGAGATGTTTCTTCCAAGACATCAGGAAAGATAGATTTGGTGAGATCTATTCATGTAAGATACACGATCTTATGCATGATATTCTTCAAAGTGTCTTGGGAAACGAGATCATGTGTGCATCAAATGTCGTTACCTAATTAAAAAAGTTAAAGGCTCTTAAGAAGAAAGATAGCTTGTAGAGCTAAAGGCTCTTATCAACCTTAGAGGCAATCTTGACATCAGGCCGTTTTGGTGGCCCAAAAATCCTAGAATGATGTCAAGAAAAGAACGTAGGAGGGAAGGATTATACCTAAGGAGTACGGAACATCTCAATGTCATTGTGTTTCATTTCATACATGAGGAGTTTGATGATGCTGATGTAGAAACAGTTGATGGAAGCTTGGATGATGTTGATAAGGGAACAATAAATAGTTTGATGAAAGAGTTGCAGCCACATCACATGCGAATCTGAAGCGATTAAAGGTGTGGGGATACCCTGGTGTGAGAATGCCTGGTTGGACAAGTCATCTCCCAAATCTTGTAAAGCTTTACCTTAGAGACTGTCGGAAGTTGGAGTATCTATCGTGCTTGGGCAACTTGCGTCATCTGAAGTACCTCTTTCTTCTTCGGAAAAAATTTACATAGAAGAAGAAGATAGTCCTATGCCTGGATTGGGAAGTACTACAAAAGAAGTATAATTCTTCCCCTCCCTTAAGGCTTAAACAACTTGATTTTGATAATCTGTCCAAGTTGAAAGGATGGAAGAGAGGGATGGAAGATAGCAGCAGTTGCAGTAAGCCTTAATTGCAGCAACTAATACTACCTTGTCTTTCTGTATTGTCAATCACGCGGTGTCTGGAGCTGGCATGTATGCCACTGTGTCCCAGCTCGGAAGTCCAACAGTTAATAAGATTCAATAAAAATTTGCGAATTATGTATACTATGACATTAGGGGGTCAACTGAATTGGCATCTAAAACATCTTGTAATGCGATTGGCAATCCCTCTAGAGTCATTTTTGTCACGCTCATCTAATCCTGAAGATTCGGCAAGCAGTAGCCATTGTAATATTCTTGTTCCCAAATTAAAGACAGTGCGAATAGACAATGTGGCATGGCTAAATTCGCTGCCCATGGAGTCTCTTCAGTTGTTGCATGCGTTGGACATCATATAGTTGCTGGTGGAACAAATGTTGTGATGAATTATTTGGCTGCGTTTTAGTGATTTCTGGAAGGAACAGCTCAAGAGTAAATTCTTGAGTCATGAGGTGCACATATTATGATTATCATAAGCATGTATTAATAATTAACAATTTCAGCTTGAAAATATGTTCATACTAGAAGACGATGTATATTTGGCAAAGCCTTTTGAGAGCCCTTTCCTGTTCAGATGAATGGACTCGCTCTCATGAGAGATTCATTATGTCACATGGAGAACATCCATACAGAGAATAATTTAGCAATAATTTTGGTTGCCCCATTGTAAAAGATCTTTTATTGTTATCAGATTGTAATCATCGGGAGTTTTTTATTATTATTTAGCTTTAGTTTGTAATCCAGTGACAACAGAAATCAAGACAAGGTGAATACGATGCATTTTCCTGGATTGAACCAGTCTATGGTTCTTAATGAAGGTCAACGATTGATTATAGAAGAGCTAATAATTGTTTAGAAGATGCAAAATGAGTTCAATATGATACTCTTATCTTTTCAGCTGCTCTTGATGAAGGCATTTGGATGATCTGAAAAGAGCCCAGCAACTACAAAGAAATACCTAAAGATGCCAATGAAAGTGTACCGAAAACATACCTTCAAATACACCATGAAAGTATACCAGTCTATCGAACTTAAAACGAAAAAAAAGTTACCACAATCTCCCCTCAAATGCCCATAAAAATTTTCAACCTTTAGTTGACAACATGGTTCCTCTACTGCTAATCTGCTATAGAGTCAGATGTTTCATTCTTCGAGAATTCGGACAGTATTCGAGTATGAGAAGCGTGAGGATGGCGATTCAGAGTTTAAAGCTCTGCTACATAGCTCAAAAAAAAAACAATTTAAATGACAGAAATAACAGTAACCTGAAAACTTGTAATTACAGTTTTGGTTATCCAAATACTCTCAGAGCTCATTGCAACTCTGCAAGTACAGTTTTGGACCTTGGACCAACTCTCACATTTCCCTGCCCAAACCAAAACTTTTCAACACCGAAAGTATACTTGATAATTAATCAAATACTAAACGAATTTAAGAACTTTGGACACATGATAAATTGCATTCCCAAAATCAACAACTGATTTCAGAATAGTGGAAAAAGTTAGTCAAGGTAGTACTTCCTATAACATAGAGATACTACATATTCAAATGCACAATTGATAACATCAGCGATCTGCAAACTAGCTGATATAATTAACATAATTCTAGACACAGTTGTACGAATTTGTAACACCCGAAGACGCATGGCTAACACCTACACAATTAGCAGAATACCCACAAAGGAGTGATAGAATTGATATGATATGAATAGCTAGCTTGAGACAAATACGTCAAGGCCTAGATCTTTTGTTGCTGCATGATGGGCACTTGTATTGCTTGATATGCTCAGCCCTAGCTGGAGTGATCTTCACACACTTTCCATGGAACCATCTCTCACATATGTCACAGCAAATCCAGAACTCATCTGAAGCATAGTTATCTCCACAAGCACCGCAAAGTGTATCTCCATGTTCCTCTTCAAATTCCTCATCCAAACCATCTTCTTCATCCTTCGGAATTGGTGGTGCCCCTTTTGAAGTAAATTTGGCCTGCAATTTCAAGTCTCATTCAAACTCTAGAGATCACAAATTCAAAGGAAGTTTGAAAGTTTAGCCCTCACAACATTTAGTGATGATATACTTTCAACAGTTACTACACTTTCAGAACAGTTCAATGGTTAGCCATTGTACATTACAGTGGTATAATGCTTATGCAACAATCAAAGGTATCTGCTATGTAGGATAGTCATGCAACACATTCAAAGGTATCTGCCAGAATTTGTTCGAAAGACAACTCCCCACTTAGCTATGATGACAAACCCCAAAGCAAAATGAGCCTTCTAGAGCCCCCACTAGCCAACCAACCAAATGCCAAAATGGTTAAAGCATAATCAGAGAAAGTGGGACCTTCAAAAGAATACCTACCCTACACTCCAAATGGTGCTTTTCCAATTGCAAAAGATTAGTAAGTGTGCCAAGAGGCTGTAATAGAACCAAGTGGGCCCTGTCTTGCTGAATAAAATTGATTATTTTCTATTGAAAGTGATTTTTGATGATTAGAAGTGATTTTTACTGAGAAAACCTAGAATTACTGATTTACATTGATTTTTACTGATATAAGATGATTTTTGACGATCTTCCAGTGTTTGCCATGTACAATTAGAACTGATTCTCACAAGGACTGATGGTAATAAGTTGAAGAGAGCAACCATATGCAGTATGGATATGGACACTAAATAGACATGGTGCCATAAATCAATGCAAAAAGCTTTAAGTTGACCATGTTTTATGCAGCTAGCTCAGCATCTGATGCAACCCTCTTCCTTATAAAAGGCATATCTAACAAAAAATATCACAAATCTGTCGATGATAATGCTCATATACTTCCTCCGTTTCTTTTTAAGTGACACACTTCTCCCTTTTATGTGAGAGCTTTTCGTGAGAAGTGTGTCACTTAAAGAAACGGATGAAGTATTTGAGTATGACATACATAATTTAAACTTCTTATACATTGAAGAGTATCAAGAATCTGTTCTTTAATCAGCAAAAATCTGATCTTATGTATCAGCCAATGTAATAGCCCTTATCTGGATTTAACTGTAAATAGAAGTTGCTACGAATTTTCAGAAGTTACTAACTTACTACACCAAAAACTTTATCTAAAGTGAAGAGAAGGAGGCTTTACTTTCAGTACCTCCAATGAGAAACAAAGCTTCACCGCCACCATCACCCCCCCCACGGGCCAAAAAAAAAAAGGAAAAATAGCAGGGAATGCAGAAGCAAGGCAAAAGGAAAACTTACTCAATGACTGATAAAAAAGAAGAAAGCTAATTTGCTCAGAGAATTAAATTCTGTCTAGAACCCCTAAAAAAAAAATTGTCTAGAAAAGAAGAGACTAGTTGAGACACCACTGAATATGAAAAAAGAAATACTTCCTCCGTTCTAGAATAAATGAAACGCTTCCCTCAAAAAGCTCTCCATAAAGAGAAGCGTTTCATTTATTTCAGAACGGAGGAAGTATATAACTCATGGGATTAAATACTGGATAAAGAAAATGAAATCACCTTCAAAGTGGACAATGACAGCCTGAACACTAGCCACCAACACGACATAATTGAACAAGATATGGAGGTGTCCATCAACTCCTGCTGCAGGGCGCAGGCAATTCGTGATTTTATTTGTACAGATTAAAAAGACTAGATGGTCATCCATAATAACCCGTTGCAAATGTAACATTACACATAGGCATAGTACCAAGTACCAAGTACCAACTACAAACATAATCATCTTTCTTGGATAAGTATAAGACTTGTCTCCAATTCTCAATGTACAAATCAATTTCTTGAAAGACGTACGTACTTATGCACAGTTAGTAAAGAATACTAAGAATAAACATGACTTACTGATTTTGAGTTTGATTTGGATTTGGTGCTGCTATTGTTTGAAACTGATGTCTTCTCTTTTGAATTTGACTGCTTCTTTGCAGATCCACTAACAACCTCAAATATTGTAGGCAGGTCATTGATCATATTAAACAAACGTTTCCTGCATTATAGATTACAAAATAAAAATCTAATGATGATTTATTATAACAGCAGAAACATAACAACAACAATAAAAATCACAAAGATTATAACAATCTGACTAAAAGATTAAGTTAATAAACAATCAAAACTACGCATAATATCCCCATATATATGGAGCAACTTTTCAAACGGATCAAAAAAACTAAGAGAACTGAAAAGCAAGGGGCAGATAAAGGAATACTCCTTGCCCAAGAATGATAGTTGCACTTTCAAAAAACTTCCCACAGTAGGGGTTGCAGTCAAAGAAAATGCCACCTGTGTCCCCATGACTCATTTCTCTCGTCTAGAATAACAACTGATAAAAACTCCACCACTGCAGAGTTCTCAGTGTGATATTATTGTATAAAACAACTTGCATGCTCTCGCCAGAGTATCCTAAATTAGGTTTAACCGTAAATTCCAAATACACAGAGATAAGCAGAAAGGTAAAGAAAAATACCTATCCCCTTTATCAAATCCAAACCTCGCACCAAAGTAGAAGGCAACAGAAAGCAACCAAGCATCACTATGAACAGCAACAAGTGACAGCCAGTCCTTTGATTGCATGCCGTCTCTGGCGAAGTTAATACCCAAAGCAGGCTCTGGGAGCTCTGGAGGCACCTCTTCTGCAGGCAAGTTCACTTCCCACTGCTCATTTGGATATCCATACAAACAGAGGTTCTCCTTCTCTGCAAAATGCAACAGTTAAGCAACCAAACAAAGGACTTGCAGCTAACCTGCTATAACAGCTAATTTAGCAACCAAGTTGGTGCTAAATAGACAAAGGACGAGCATAAAAAGGAGGAAAGACCACAAAAAATTATAATGCACAGATGTAAAGATAAGCATATATACTTAATATTAGGTACACAACTTCTACACTTGATGACCACTATATTTAACCTGAACAACTGAATACTCTAACTCAGTCAATCGGAGTTTCACCTCCCATGAATGAGAACACAGATTGCACAATGTTTGACCACCCAATCATTATACACAAAATGAACACAGTGTACCTTGGATGCAATAGTTAATAAAAGCTTGACAACATAAAGCCATAATCGATATAGATTTAAAAATATGCAGTTATATGCATTGAAGACATAAAATTCCACTTAAAATCCGTAGAAAACAGGCAAATCCCGCAACCAGCAGATTGCAAGAATAAAATCGGAAAAGAGGAAAAACAGAAAACAAAACGGATATCACTAATTCCACCAGCAGACCAAAAATTCACTAATTTCAACTTACTCATCATAGTAAATACTTACTCTCGAACTCGATACACTCTAGATAACAAACACATATAATTCCATTACAACGAACTCTATCAATGAACACGATCATTCAAGAGTGCGAAATAAATAAACATAATCTACTAAAAGAAGTTAAATCTTAAACAGCCAAGTTTAAAATCTATCAAACCACTAAAATTCCAAAACACCAATTAAATCAATAAAGAAATCTAGAAAATAAAGTACGCGCGCCACAGTTCCCTAGGTAATAAAGCAACTCATATAGAAACTAAAACAGTGATAATGAAACAGTAATCAACTACTAATTATACTATATTTTTTTCCAAAAATAAGCTGTAATTATCATAAAAAGGATTTCTCTCTCTTTCTAATTTCGGGACCCATAATAATAGCGCCAAATAAATCAATTAAGCAAACTTTTCACAGCAAATCTACATATAAATCAATATTCAAATATCTCCGGCGCAAGTTATCATAAACTCCAAAAATTTCAAAATAAAAAAACAGAAAAATCAACCATAAATCCTGAATTAAAATACAAAAACCCTAACCTGGATCACATTGTTGGTAAAATTCTTCAACATCTGCACTCACAAAATTAATTTAACAGATTATTACAAATTCAAAAACCCTAGAAATACGAAGTAAAACGCCAAAAAAAATTAGAGGAGAGAGAAAAATCAAGTGTACCAGCAGTGAGAGCTTTGATCATGCCAGCTCTTCGACCCTTGAAATCTCTGAAAACTTCTTCAACGGTTCGAGGATTGTACTGAGCATTTCCGTCCATTTTTTTTTGTTTGCTTAAGAAATTTTCCCACGAAATCTTAAGAGAAAATTTGGTTTAAAATTTGAGCAGAAAAAAGAGCGAGAAAATATGAGAAGAGTGTTTTGCTGAGAAATAATAATAATCTAACAGCAGAGAAAAACAGAAATAAACATTCGTTTTCTTTTTAAAGGGTAGAGAGAAAAAAGATATAATTATATTAAAGATAAGTATTAATGTAGCCTGTAGATTGTTAATTAGGATTAGGAATCGGATTTTTAAAAAAAAATTAATGATGAATCTAAACAACCACTAAGATGAGGGTTGGATGCTATGACGTGGAGTCGTGGATGGTGATGCTTTAGGTGTGGGTTTGGTATTAAATGCAAAATTTATATGATTAAAGAAGAGGGTTTTTTAGAAACAAACTTTTTTTTTCTTTTTGGGAAGACTTTGAGAATTGACGCTTGATGGGCCATGGCCAATGTATGTATGGCTATATTTTCATTGATTTATTTCGAAAGAGTAGTTGTTGCAGTAATTGTAGTTATCTTTGTAGCAGAATAATAAGCGCCATGTTCAATTCACTTTATTTTTACTTATTTTAGATCAGATCAGATAACTTCATATCAGATAAGATAAAATCAGACCAAATAAGTTCAGATCAGATCAGATAATGCTTATATTTATAAACTTATTATTATTGTTATTATTATTGTTGTTATTATTGTTATGATCATTATGATGATTATTATGATTATTATTATTACTAATGCTATTATTGTTATTATTATTATTATTGTTGTTGTTGTTGTTTTATTGTTATTACTATTGTTATTATTAGTATTACTTTATAGGAAAATTGGACTGGAATAATCCCACATTTGGCCGATCTTCCAAAAATAATCTCACCTTTGGATTATTCTGGAATAATCCTACCTTTGTTTACTAAATTGATTTTTTGGTCCCAAAAACTTGTAACTTGATAAACCGGTAAACCAAGTTAATTTTCCCTCCAAGGACCCCACCCCAGCCACCGTACCACACACAAGTTAATATTTATAGATTTTTCAACACACTAGTTCAAACACCAAAAACTACTCCAAACACTACTTCACCAAACACAACTTTTCACCATTATTAAAGTATTGACTTAGTCCAAACACTAAAATTTACCTCAAAAGCTTTTGCCAAACACGCCAAAAGTAGTGTTTGGTGAAATAGTGTTTGAAATAGCTTTTGGTGTTTGAACTAGTATTTAGAAAAAGATGTGAATATTAGCTTTTAAGCTTGTTCGGCGTAACTTTTAAGTAGCTTTTAGGTAACTTTTAGCTTTTGAAAAATTAGTTTAGTACTCGGCAAAGTAGCTTTTAGGTAACTTTTAGCTTTTGAAAAATTAGTTTAGTGCTCGGCAAAGTAGCTTTTAAGTTGATTTAACTTTTCAATAGCTTTTGCGAAAATAAGATTATTAGTTTTTATCAAAAGCTACCAATTTTACATATTATTTACACATTAAAATTTTGTCAACAACTACTATTACCGAACACTTACATTTTAGATAGCTAGTCTCACAACTAAAATGCTAACAACTACCTCCACAACTAAAAGCTCACGGTTCACAATACTAACTACTTTTGCCTGGCATAGACAAGTTGGGGTAGATATAGCTTTTGAAGATTGAATATAGTTTATTTTTGTTATTTTTCTAAACTAACAACTAGTTTTGCGGTTTACTAATTGTCATAAAAGTAATTTTGACAGTCAAACTCTGATAGCTACCATTATAGAGTTTTGACTTAGTCCAAGCGACTAATCCAAACACTAAAAGCTACTTCAAAAACAATTGTCAAACACACCCAAGATCGAATCACGTTAGAAAAATTCATATTAGACCTTCTTAATTCCAATCATTAATTACAGAATATATGTTTAGTTTCATACAATAATTATAAAATATATTTAATCTAGTATATATAAATTTATAAAAAAATTAAAATTTGAAAATACAGGTTGAGACGAATCTAACAAGATTACTTGATTACATTTTTCCTTACAGATTGGCATAATAATATGGTCAAAGTTCAGTCATACTTCAAGATCAGACCATGTCTCTGGAATATAAAAAAATGCTTCACCATGTGAAGTCATGTTATAATGTATCATGAATTTATGATCATATTTTCAAGATATAAATTTTCATGTTTTTATTCATATATAACTAAAGATATAATATTACTGAGCTTTATGATGATTAAGAAAATATGAGCTAATTTAGTTTGAACTGGTCTTATTTAAGGGGTGTTTGGTTGAGAGAGTTTTGGGGTTAAAAGAGAGGTTTGAGATGAATAGAGAGGTTTAACTAGTCCAAACCTCTAATGGGAGTATTTGGTTGAGAGACGATTGAAAGAGAGGTTTGAGGCCAAAAAGCTAATTTTAAAAAAGCTACTAGTAGGAGCTTTTTGGAAGAGAGGTTTGTGAATTTAGTTGTGTAATGACTAATATATCCTAAAGTTGTTCAAATTTACTACTTTTTAACACAAAAATCCCACCAATAAATTATTTCAATATCCTTATTGGTCACTTCACCTAATAAAGCACAAATCAGCTAACAACTATCTACCAAACACTTTCACACAAACAGCTTATACAAACAGCTAGTCAAACCAACTAATACAATCAACTAACCGATAACAACTAATTTCTAATTGCCAAACAGGACCCTAGTTGAAGTCACTCTGATCTAGTCAGATTTAGCCAAATAAGTGATAAGTTGATCGAATGTTTTGAGGCTAAAAAAAATATATTTCCTTCTTGCTGAAATAAGTGAAACACTTCTCTATTTTATGCAAAAGTTTTTTGAAATAAATGTTTTACTTATTTCAAACGAAGAGAGTACTATATATTAATAATAATAAAATAGAGTTAAACTATATCCAATCATCTAACAGAAACTATAGCATATGGTACTCTCAAGTCTCAACCCATTCAAAGTTTTTACCATCACAACACAAAGATAACTTTTTTTTGTTTTTTCGTTTTGATGGAAAGGACACGAAGATGACTTTAAGTTTCAAAGAAGCTTCAATTGTCATTCAAAGTTTGACGATTTTTAGTTTCTATGACCGTTGAAGTCAAATATAGCCAAACAAATGTTAGCCACTACTTTTTTCTCCCAGCTTCATTTGGTCTCAATTCCCATGACTCATGAGTTCAAGTTCTTACATTTATGATCCCAAAAGACTTTTTAGTAAAATATGAATAGGATATTCAAATATGTAAATTATTATATTTGATATCCAATGATAAGCTTTCATGATAAATTTCTTTCTTTTTAATATACCCTACTTAAAACACCCCTATATTTACCTTAGCAATAAAGGCAAAGGTTTGCACCTCGCAATCATGAGGTTGTGGATCAAACCCCATTAAAGACATATTAATAGTGGGGACAGTTTATTTTTCTCCCTACTTTTTTAGGCCTTGTATGGTCGGATATTCGGATCGGGACGATTCGTGCAAGTTACGTATCTAATAGAACTCTTCTCTTTACCAAACCTAAAATAAGTAAATAACTCGACCAGACTCCCTCCGACTTTGAATCACCTCTCTTGATCCAAAGTTTTCACCCTCTTCTGCCATCCAAACTTTGAACTACCACTTGTACTCAAGTCGTCGCCGTCACCGATCTAGAATCACCACAATCTCCTCTCGCCTAAACACAAAGCCAACGAACTTCCAGTATAGACTCGAAACGAGAAAGAGACTCACTTGTAAATTTGGTAACTTCTAGAGGTCGAATTGGACCATTTAGCCAAACTTCATTTCGAATTGGACCATTTAGCCAAACTTCATTTCGAATAGCAGAGAGAAACGAAGACCAAGATAGAGCTTATGACCAACTTTTTTAACAAGCTAACATGGTCCGACATATAATGTTTACCTTAGCAATAAAGGCAAAGGTTTGCACCTCGCAATCATGAGGTTGTGGATCAAACCCCATTAAAGACATATTAGTAGTGGGGACAGTTTATTTTTCTCCCTACTTTTTTAGGCCTTGTATGGTCGGATATTCGGATCAGACTGATTCGTGCAAGTTATGTATCTAATAGAACTCTTCTCTTTACCAAACCTAAAATAAGTAAATAACTCGACCAGACTCCATCTCCGACTTTGAATCACCTCTCTTGATCCAAAGTTTTCACCCTTTTCTGCCATCCAAACTTTGAACTACCACTTGTACTCAAGTCGTCGGGTCGTCACCGATCTAGAATCACCACAATCTCCTCCGCCTAAACACAAAGCCAACGAGAACTTCCAAGTATAGACTCGAAACGAGAAAGAGACTCACTTGTAAATTTGGTAACTTCTAGAGGTCGAATTGGACCATTTAGCCAAACTTCATTTCGAATTGGACCATTTAGCCAAACTTCATTTCGAATAGCAGAGAGAAACGAAGACCAAGATAGAGCTTATGACCAACTTTTTTAACAAGCTAACATGGTCTGACATATAATGTTGGAGATGCAGCAACACATGTTAACAGTAGCTCCACAACAGGCGAGCACAAGGTTTAAGCCAAGGTAAAGCAAAGAGGAGATGGGGATTCGTCTGACAGCGAATTTGCCCAATGATTAACCCCTATTCGGGATCAGACATTAATTTATCAGACCACATAACTACTTGGACGAATCAGACTGTCTTTTCTAATAATTGATTTGCCTTCACTTTTGTTAACCTTCTCGATTGAAGAACTTGAAATCTCAAAAACATGAAAAACTAGAATTGCCACTGCAAAGACTTCAACATTTTAACCAAACAGCATAATGTACATTAGACGGACACTTTAAAAAACTACTCAACCAACAAGCCACAGCAAAAATGTAGCATTGAGTATTGACCAGTTGACCACGACAAAGTCATCATCCAACTATTGAAGGGGGTTAATTTCTTACATGATGGGTCAACATTTGACTCGGATCGAAAATTTTCAATCCACAATGATTAAAGGATATCAGTATAAAGGTAACACTGACAATAGAGGAACAATGTGTTACTATCTTCGGAGCAAAAACTATACAATGTATGTTTTGCCTCTCTTTCACTACTACCTACTGCATGGAGAACACGGGCTGATAACTGCTCACCATATATCCGAGACATTGTACACCAATTTGTGTTCTGTTCTTGCAGTATATGTTAGATTCTTCACTAGAAGCAACTCTTTGCAGATAGCTTTTACACGTTGCTACAACAGGTACAAGGAAATTTCAGCCATGTCTAGCAGATTTTTGTTTCAACATCATTCCACAGCAGCTGTTTCACTAGCATCAGTATCTGTAAGAAAAACCGACCAGCATTAAGAGCCAATCAATTTGCAAAATAAAAAAAAAAAATTGACAAAAAAAATGGAAGACACCTATTAAGGGTAATATTAGTGAATACAAGACCTCGAGTTCACATTTTTGGATAAACTGCAGCAAATTCAACAGCTAAAATTCAGAGAAAATAAGAATTTTTTTCATCGAGATAAAAAAAATGAGGGGAGTGCAAGAGGATAGGCTGAAACTGAACAGCAAGAACAGAAGAGTAAAAGGTTTCCTTGAAAAAGGAGGGAATTAATAATTAAGTGGCTATGCCTAATTGCCTATGCAATTGACAACGACTGCAACTGGATAGTGTCGAGGGAAACAGTTTGAACAAAATTTTCATTTTTATCTAATTACTTAACAGCCAAAGAGAAAGAAAAGAAAAGCTTAAGAAATGAAGAAAAATCCTATGATCATATAGCAGTTCGACAGAAGCCAAAGTAGGAGACATAGCTCAGGCTAACCTGTCCTACAGAAATAACAGAACTGAGAAAGCTACTCCTCCAAATATGAAATAGAGTTCTCTTCTTATAAACATAGATATGCCGTTGGCTGATGCAGTGAATTCTGTAGTTTATTTCTCTTTTAGGATGCACCTACTTGGTAACATACACTGTAATATTATAAAACTTTTAAAGATACTGCTAGTAGTATTAAAGTACCAATGAACTTGCTTGATTTCGAACTGAAACAAGAAGTTCTTAATGGCACTTATATGTTTACATAACTGCCAAGTAAAATCATTCACCAAAGATTTCCACAAGAAAGAGACTTCACAGGGGAGAAAAAAAAAGGAAGGAGAGGGGGGGGTTCAGTTCGCACTATTTGGTCTCATCACTCATGGCCTGAGCACATCAAATAGTGTACAGGTCTTCTATTATGCATACTGCATACATGAAGCCAATATGCTGGTGGAGAAACAATTACCAATGAGAACTAATCTTAAGATATATTACCATCGCTTCTAGAATTAGACTCGTCACGTATTTTTCCAGATGCATGCTGTTCCATAAATTGTTGAACTCTTCTCCAATAATGGTCTCCACCAGTAAGCCATGTATCCATATGCATGCCAGTAGGAAATTCCACAAAAGAGCATTGTTTATTGTGCGTAGCTGCTTTGGCATACAGCATTTTCATGTGGATTGGAGGAACCATCTCATCTTGCAATCCAGAGATGAAAAGGATAGGCTGTTTGACCTGCATGATTGAAGTAAAACTAAAGTTATTGCTTGACAACAGAATGCAGACAAAAATGGGGGAAAAGAAGGAAAGGCAAAAAAACGACGACAAAAAATGAGACCTTACAAAAGTTTAGGTCTTTATTAAATGTACAAATCATTGTAAATAAGATAACAAAATTGGACGGAGAAAAGAAATACAGAAAAGAACAGGACTTCAGCTTCATTGTCAAGTGAGGAAACACTTGTAAGAATCACACCCATGGAGTGTCAAGAAGGTATAAACAAATAAATATTGAAGCGAAGTTGAAGAAGAGAAATTATGGATGATGATAAAATAAAAAAGGAAAAACTTAATATGTTAATCGAACTTCTGTCCATCTTCTTAGAATAATCTACTTTGCATGAACTCAAAAATAATACCAACTGTAGGTGCTATTCTCAAGGAACTTGCGATTGACTAGGGACTAGCATTTTTGCGATACTATTCTGAAAAATTAGATATCACCTGGAACAATTATGAGAATATGACCTCCAAAGATTATTCCGTAGTTATTTCGAAGGTGGGATAATAAAAGACATTGCCAGCAAAAAATAGGATTACTGAAACATCTAACTTTCAGAGCAACCAAAAATCTCCTGCATTTAAACATAAGTCCTGTGTACAGCAATTTATTGGATAAGAGCATAATTTAATGAAAACCATAACATACAAAAGACCATTACTTGTACAGAACCAGATAAATCCCTACAGCAGATAAACCCAGCATATTATCTTCTAATAACTCAGACAATATGCGAAGACTCTGGCAAAATCATCTTCAAGAAAGTCAAGGAGTATAAGTCAGACCAAGTCCTGCACAAAAAGCATTACCTGGCCAATAACATCAATGGTACTCCAAGGCGAACGAACTACAAAGTTCAATATCTTAGGACCACTCCCAGTTTTTCCGCCAATAAACCACTTCAAAAAGGGAAGTAAAACTCCAGCCATGTCCAAAATTGATGTGAATGTATTCTCCAAAATCAAGGCAGCAACCTGGAGTAAGCAAATTGGAGAAAATTGAAGTAAATAAATAATACAGCAGCAAGCCTTCTGAATATAAGCTGGATGGTGAAGCAGAGTTTAAAATTGTTCTTATCATCTTAATCCTTATGTAAAATTAACTTATTTGAACTATTCAGCACTAATCTAAACTCAGTAGTAAATTGAACTTGGGTAGGCTTTATCTGATTTTGTGCCCTTACGTGAACGTATTTCTCTGAAAACAAACACACCTAATAACACACCTATAGATTCTTGCAGTCACTCTCAAGTCTCACAAAACAAGAAGCTGAAAAGAGAGTACTTCAGATATAGAGCATAAACGAAAAGCTAAACCTAGGACGGTAGGACCTTGGCAGACTAGGGCTGGCAATCAGGTCGGGTTGGGTTTGGTCGGGTTCGTGTTCGTGTCGATGATAAATGGGTCAAAGATCCCTCAACCCAAACCTAACCCATTAATAAACAAGTTGAAAACTCAACCATGACGTGACCTATTTAATAAATGGGTTATTCGTTTAACCACTTAATCATAATTTTTATTATATTGAAAAATAATTATACTCTTAAAAGGCTAAATGAGCAAGTTACCTATTGAAAATATGCATGTTTATAATTTCTTATAATAATTATGACCTATTAGCGATATTTTACTTTTCTTTTAACCAAAATTTCGATTTATCAATATAATTTTTTCGAGAATTTTCTATATGTACAACTTAATAAGGTCAAAGCAGGTCATTTCAGGTCGGAAATGTCAACCTGAACCTAAAGTGTTTAATTAAATGGGTTAATCGTGTCAACCCATTTACTTAAATGGGTCAAAAATCCCAACCCTGACCCGCTTATTTCGGGTTAGGTTCGGGTCAGGTTGTCGGGTTGGGTTAACTTTTGCGGTTTTGCCAGCCCTAACTGGCAAACATTGCCGCAAATACAACAACATATGGTATCGGTTCCACCAACAGCTAGGTCGGAAGAGCTCTAGATGTATGCAGCCTCACTCCTAACCAGTCTATATCAGTAGAAAGAATACTTTCAAGTTCCAACCATACTATGAATTCAATATCAACATCGACATATATTATTAAAACACGTGGACAAGAACAGTAGCCCGCCACTTCTTGCTCCTCTTTCTCTCAAATGCTTACATGGTGCCATGTCGTAGGTGAAATGGCCTTTCTTACAATACTCTTTTGTCACTCATAAAATGAAGAAACATGTTTGTAATAAGTCTTGAACCCTTGGTCCCCGTTCTTTTGAACTGGGAAAATGAACTGAACTGCGAAAAACTAAACTGAAAATAAGTCCAAATAACAGAGGCCTTGATCTCTCACTTTGCAAGTCAGCATCCAACCACCAAGCTATATGACTTTTGGCTTGTGACAAATGTCAACCCCAAACAATACATCCTTTTTGCCTATTACAATTGTCTGGGGCACGCCCAGACCCAACAACCCAGTTATTACTCAAACATGTTGTAGACCGACACTTACAGCTTTGTAGACTGGAGTGTCATATATAGCAAAGCTTAGAATGATGTAAAGTACTAGAGAGAATAACAACTCGATTTCAAAATGCATAGCATTAATAGTTTGTTTGGGTAGAGGATTTTGGAGGACAGGGAGGGATACGATTTCGCTTGTCTAGATACAAGATGGGGGAAGGGAAGGGTATTGCAAGGTTCATTTTCCCTCCCCTCTTAATAAACCAAATCTTCCAATGTTGGAATGACTTGGACGGAAAATGCAAGCTCCACTCTTCCTTCCCTTTCTTTCCTCCCTCTTCCCTCCCCTTCCTTTCCCTCAACCATTGCTATCCAAACAAAGTGTAAGTACGCTACTGTACAGCTGTATGAACTTGTTAAAATTAAGATAGGTTCCAGAAGCTCAGTTTATCTGAGTATCTGTATACTAAACATTATAATCTCTTAAGTCTAATGATTTATTAGGGAAGGCAGTACAGAGACTGCAGCATAAAAGAGACCAAAAGGTGATATACCAAATAGATACAAAAAACAAACATAAACCACAACAATTTAGTTGTTGATGACCAAATGCACCAAACTATAGCAAACATCAACTCCAAAAGGTTTTCACTTTTTATTTTATTTTGGAACCTCTACTTCATTGTCACTCTAACTTTTAAGGAGGTATTCAACAACACCATAAGCCATCATAGAACCCGGAAAAGACCAGCCAAGAGTATGGTAAACCAGAAAAGGGTTTTTGTCACCCTGATACTAACGCACAACTCAAAAATAAAGTGAGAGCAAGTCAAAGAGGCTCCTCAGAAAATAATAAAGATTGCTAATTTTATCTGAATAGCAGACCTCATTGAGAAATTTACTTTCCAAAAAAACATGCGGATGAATGAAAATCTAGATTGCAGAGTAGGAAATTTAGTTTTCCACAGAAATATGTATAAGTGACCAGATTTTTGCCACTGGAACACCAAATTTTCTTATTTGATGAAGGAAAAATGCAACTTGCCAAGAAAGTGGAATAGCTTATTACCCTAAACTACCATATATTGAAGCAAAAAGACTAAAACAGTAAGCATGACATACATGAGCTACATACACTTGAACTCTTCATTTAACCTCAAGTATCCGTGTCGGATCCTTGACAATTTATTTGGGCCTATATCATGGAAATTTTCATGAAATAGACAAGTCGGACATTTAGACATGTACCCATGTCCGATATGGGTAAACGAGCCCGAGTAACATAGTGAGACATAAACTTCCAACTTGCAGGGTAGCATAGGTATCAAATTAGGCATCCCACTTCGTTAACTCACTCTAATGCTATATCCATCTAGCTCTAACCAGCAACGCCATTTACTTACATATCACTATAAGAGTATTTCTTAACCATGTCATCAAGCCCCGATCCAGGAGTCAAACTACTCAGTTATGCATATGTTATCTACATAGCTAAGCATGTAAACTATACCCTTCCCCATATAATATAAAACCCTCACAACAGCTTTAGTCCTTCCTTAGTTTTACAAAGCGCGCCTTGGGCGCGCCTAGGCGCGAGGCGACCCAAGGCGCACAAAAAATCGCATCCTCCACCCCAGGCGAGGCGACACAAGGCGCCAAAAGGCGCGCGCCTTGATCTAGGCGAGAGGCGCACGAGGCGCGCGCTTTCTGTGGGGAGGCGCGCGTGACCTCACGTGCCTTCTTTTTCTTTTTTTTTTTGGATTTTTCGCTGTTTTTCAATTTTTTTGGCTGTTTAGACCCGTTGGTTTGTCGACCCAAAACACAACACCCAAACCCTAGAACTTACTCGACAAAGAACTCCTACCTGTCCGGCCAGCCGCTGCGTCGCCGGTGGTTCCACCACGCCGGTCGGATCGTCGCCACTCGCCAGGTTAGTTCTCTTCTTCTTCTTCTCTCTTTCTTCTCTTCTTCGTGTTTCGTTTTTCTTCTTCTCTCGTTTCTTCTCTTCTCCGATTTTGTTTTTCGTTTCTTCTCTTCTTCATTTTTCGTTTCTTCTCTTCTTCATTTTTCGTTTTTCTTCTTCTCTGATTTTGTTTTTCGTTTCTTCTCTTCTTCGTTTTTCGTTTTTCTTCTTCTCTGTTTCTTCTCTTCTTCTCTGTTTCTTCTCTGATTTTCTTGTTTCTTCTCTGTTATGTTTCTTCTCTTCTTCTCTTGTTTTTTTAGGTAGTTGTAAATTAGTAATATAATTACTATTTGACTTGGATGATGATGTTGATGATGATGATGATGATGATATGGATTTCTAGTTGTTCTAGCCCCATTATCTTGAAAACTTTGTTTGCTTTTCTTTCTACTTAGTACTTTGACTTGTTGCGGTACTTTAGCGATGAATTGTGCTTTCTTATATCCTTTTATGGGTCTTTAATATAATATATATGTTGTTTTAAGTATTAAAATGCTTCTATATTTGATTTCTAATCATTTTGGCATCAAACGTGCGCCTCGCCTACGGGATGCGTGCGCCTTGCGCCTCGGTGCACTTTGCGCCTTGCGCCTCGGTGCGCCTTGCGCCTTTTAAAACTAAGAGTCCTTCACATAACTCTTAAAATTCTAAACAATAGAGATGTGAGAAAGGCAACAGGGTATGCATTCCTGACCTCTCTCTGTTTGCCGCCACCCCCCTCCCAACCTACCCCCTCCATCTCCCTCCCTCCTCACATGTTCATGTCTCCAAAAGTCTAATTGTATGCCTATGTGCACACCCACAATCATCCAAAACAAGAAGAAAGTATTCCTCCAGAGAGAGTGTTTTTTTTGCAAATGAAAGTAAATCTAGATACGCTATTAGAAACTTTAATATCGAGAATGGGGATCTTTATAGCACCTCTTCCCTTTATTCTAAGGGGTCTACAAGGTTAAGTCAGATAGAATATGCATCAACTCTGTTAAAATCCTAATTAACAAGTCCAATACTACTCACTCTGTCTGGAAATACTTCAGTCGTTTCTTTTCAAAGGAGTATTTTTATATTGAGGTGAGAAATAGAGAAAAAAAGGTTGGGGGAAAGAGAAAAAGTAGATATGATTAGAGATAGTGGGTATCTTATGTTGAGAAGAGAGGAAAGAAGTAGATGCGATGGGGAAAAGTGAGTAATTTCAAATTAGGATAGAGAAAAAGTGAAAGTGAGTTGAAATGTGGTTCGAAACTCAATAAAGAAAATGTGCAAAGAATTTTGAGACATCACGAAATGGCAAAATGGGTAAAGTATAATGACACAAAGGAGAAAATAAGAAAACATCAATATCAGTGCTATTATGGAACTGATGTGGCGTAACAACATGATATCAAATCTTAAGATAGTACGCATATTTATGTCCAAAAGCTACAGGATCAAGTTCAAATTAATATACATTGAACTCCAAAGTCTTCTAAATTTTACTTAGAAAAGTCAGAGGGGTCATCTCGAAACTCAAAGAAGAAGGAGACAGCACCCTCAATACATGTCAACACTCTCGCAACAGATTAATGATGAAAAGTTAACAGATACCTTTTCCGGGTTATTCTTGGTGAGAACAGCTCCAACTGCACCACCCAATGACCTCCCAAACACAACTATCTGGGATGTGTCTATATCAGTCCTCTCCATTAGATGATCCAACGCAGCCTAAGGGAGGGGGGAGGGAAAAGGATGTTCATCAAGGAAGAAAATATATATACATAGGACTCCAAGCAGGACAAACGATCAGGCACAAATGCAAACCTGAGCATCCTGGGTGATTCCATGTTGAGAAGGATAGCCATCACTCGCACCATAACTACGAATCGTGATACATACATCACATTCTTAAATTAGTGCATAAGTATATATAATAGCCTATTATTACATGTAAAAGGCCATTAGAGAAGCCATTAGCATTTAAAGGAACATACCCTCTGTAAGAAAGCATGAAAACATTGCACTGCAACTTTTGTATCATAATCCGAACCATTTCAAGGCGATGAGCAATATCTATGCGAAAACAAGTTAAGGTCTTGACAACATAATCACAGAGATAAAAGCATAAAGTAAGGAAAATCTCCAGGCTTGTCCAATGACATTGATTGAATATGGCAAAATAGAAGGATACTTCCAGCATTTTCTTGAAAAAACAGAATAGTCGGACCTGAAAATCAGTAGCAGAAGTCAATTAATATTCTGTAATACGTAAAGGTTCATACTAGCAAAATAACATTACTTCTTACAAAGTCGTTATAATAACTACCAACCAGATGAAAGAAGAGCAAAGGCGAGAAGAAGAGTGAATTCCTACTCAAAGAACTCAAGGATCGAGGAGGGACTAGTACATCAGAAACAGGGGGGAAGGTACTAATAGGAATCGGTATAAATCTTGCACACTTTCTTCCCAAGCATATACTTCTGTCTTATTCAAATGAAAAGTTGGTGTGGAGACACATTATAGCTAACAAGCGGTTGTTAGAACTTAGAACATGGACTTTCCTCTGATGCAGGACGGGAAGTCATGGATTTTCAAATGCAGATACGGATGGATGATGAAGAAGGTCTAGAGAGAATACACCAAGGAAGATCTTGTCTGAACCTGAGAAGTCTATGAATCGAAACTGGACAACAAACGACCCGTAAACCAACACACCTGAGCTCCCCTAAGGGTTTCTTAAGTTTGCTCCTCCTATGCCACTCAAATCAAATCAACATATACAAATTACAAAAGGATTTCAGAAAGAGAAAGAGTAGGGGATGTTGAGAAAGCAAAGTGACATAATCTGGGTTTTGATGATGTAATAAAAATCATGTTTTATGTCAAAGTCAAGTACTTATAGTTCATAAGCAATCGAGGGACTAAGACTCTAAGAGTCCCCGACACCACAGTCCCAGGATTGGGCAGTCATTCAGATTTCAGATAACAGCATGGCACATAAAAGTTGGACTTGTGAGTTTTACCTATTCCAATCAGGCTCAGTTGATTTAGCAGCCTTCCTCTTTGAAAAATAGGATAGTTTGTTGACAATATCCTTCTTCACTGGTAATTTAGGGAATTCCTATATAGTTTGTTGACACTATCCTTCTTCTCTGGTAATTTAGGGAATTGCTATATTTATGCCGGCTAAGACACACTTGGCGTCCACCAGGGGTAAATGTTCTCAAGCCACGCCTGACTGATCATTTCATTGGCTATATGTAGTCAAATCTTTGAGGTAGACAACCATCTAACTAGTTATAGGTTGTAACCAATGTGAGGCTTCTAAGGTGACCAAATGAAGATGAATAACCATTTGCCATTGGGTGGACGACTGCATTTTAAGCTAAGCAGATATCTTGTCAATGAAGGGAATGGAATTAACTTTTACGAGCTTCTAGCTTCCACAGAACTCAAGATTCAACAATCAAGGGATTATATCTATATCAATCCTGATAACTCAAGTTTAAGATCCTAATTCAAAGTACACAAGCATCTTATTACATAACCAAGTGAAAGTTGTTAGGCATATACAGCTCAAGCTCCACACTACATCTCAATTCTCACCCATCCCATTGTTTTTTCAGGCGATCTTCATCCAAAGCATATCCCAAAGTCACTACTACCAAACACACGCAATAAACAGCAGATGAACCTACCCAAAATCGATTGCGTAAAGCCTTCTATTTCATGCAATAGCACAAATGTATATAACCTCAAAAAATCAGCTTCACCAATCTAACAAACTTTAGCAGCCATAGTTAAGCACTTAATAAACCTAGTCCATAAAGAAAAATCCCTACCAAATTACAGAAATCAGCCTCCAGAAACATAAACCCACGATTGCTCCATCATAAATCTCAAACCAACAACATCAAACGCATAAAATTCCACCAATAATTCATTTCACTCAAACAATTTCCAGATGACATCAAACAAAAAGTGTCAACTCAACCAAATTAAACCCTAAAAACACCGAAAAAATAGCGAATTGACTCAAATTACAACAAGAAAAAGAGAGAGAGAGAAACCTCGGGAGTCGGGAAAGAGCTTGATGAACCAGGCATGGAGTTTAGTGCCATCGGAAGATCTGAGCCAAACATCTTCATAGAGGAGGCGCAAACGAGCAGGAGTGATGGGGTAAGACTTGGTGAGACCAGGTAAAACAGGCACGTAAACGAGGCGCTCTTGAAAGGCAACTAACAATGCCATTCCTGCTACTACTATTCCTCCTACACCGTACAATAACGCGTTCACGTACGACACCATTTTTACTGCTTCTTTGCTTTCTCTCTCCTCTGCAATTTGCAAAAAGAGTGGGAATTCTATAGACTGTTAAAAGAAGAGGGCTTTTTTCTTTTGGTCTTACTCACGGTCTTCTTGCCGGAGCTGGGTGGGAGCTGTAAAGTCGTGGTTTGGCGTTCTGTCACCTTTTTTTTAAAACCTACGTTTCAGGTACCTTTTCTCCGTTCCTTGTACTTGTAACTTGTTGCACAATGCTTGTAGGTAGAGGTGGCCAACAGTGCGGGCCTATCCACCCCGCCAGTCCAGCCCATCTCGTGGGCCGTGCAGACTTAGCCCGTGACCAGCCCAGTCCAAGCCTGTCAGGCCCGTGAAAATGGTGGATGGGTAGTGGGCTGGAAAATTTTGACCCAGCCCGCAAGGAAAACCGTCCAGCCCAAGTCATGGACCGGTCTAGCCTAGCCCAGCCCAGCCCGTGAAATTTTCCTGGCCTAGTAATTTTAATTGTGTTCACGCTGCGTTGAAAAAATTTTACTTATAATTTTCCTGGCCCAATAATTGTAATCTTCCTGTGCCATTACAGTTACTTAAATAAATCTAAATAAGTTGGACATGCCAAGTAATCTTATTACAGTTATTAAGATTGTAATTGTATTAAGATTCCTGGCCCATTTATTAAGAATACTTGGCAGTTAGCAAGCCCAACTTTACTCCTCTCCTCAGAATCTGATGTTGTGTGATTGTAAATGCAATAAATGGCAACTTGGCAACTTGGCATGGCAAGTAGCTTTTTTTTGTGTGCAGCCTTTAACTTTGATAAGGCATCCTCTGGCGTGCTCTTCTTTCTTTGATTCTTTCATTATTCTTGATCCCTGAAACCTCCATTATAGTGAATTGTCAAATCAAATAGCATGCATAAGTTGCATACTCAACACTTATCATTCAACAATAGCTAGCGCTATACTACACCGGCAATACCGCCTAGCTTCCATGCCTTCTATTTTCAAATTTATAACTTTATTCATGAGTTGAGTGATAACTTTTGCAGACTATTCACTATAGTAGTGATATTTTTTCTTCAAATGCATTGATCAGTATTACAGTAACGGATTGATTTCTCATGGAGATGGAGCTATATTTTGAAAGTATGTGTAAATTTAAATTATTTTCCCACCCATTTTTTCCTACAAATAGCACCTTCATACTAACCATTTCAGCACACCATCTCTCATCTCCTCTCTTCTACTACTTTCAATACTCCTGTTCTCAATCTTTCTTGCTCTCCGGCTCTCTTGTCTCTTGTAGTATTCTAAGTTAAATTTTATTTTTTTTTTAGTTCTACAAATTATAATTCCAAAAAATCCCACAAAAAATCCTACAAAAACCAAAAAAATTTGACCATTAACACCCAAAATGTCAATGAATATGGAAAACACTCGGATGAAGTTCAAGTTTCCCCACCGTTACGAACATCCCACCAATAATCTAGTTCCACCATGCCACCACCTCCACCACGCCGACCATCTCAAAACGAAGTTCAGCCGTCGGGATACGTATGCAGCTTATTTTTAATCTCTTTAATTTAATTGTGAAATTAAATTAAAGTTTTCGAAAGTAAGTTCAAGTCCACCCCCCACAACAAACAAATAAACCATTCTGTGATCCATGAAACCAGGTACGCATGAGAACTACGTGTGGCTTTGATTCCTTCGGAATACGTAGGCAGCTTTTTTAAAATCTCTTTAATTTAATTGAAAAATTAAATTAAATTTTTTAAAAGTAAGTTCAAGTCCACCCCTCCAACAAATAAATCAACCACTATACATTTAATAATAAGAATTACGTTGGCTTTGATTCCTTATCAATTTAAGGATACATAGGCATCTTAATTTTATATAAATTGAGAGCAAGACATAAAATTTAAAATAAAAATCAATGTTATGACATATGAACTTTGCGTATTTATATTTGTTTCTATTTAAATTACCATGAAAGTGTAAATTATATGGTCAATACGAACTTTAAATATTTACAGTTTACTATGAAAGTGTAGATTGTAAGGGTAAGATGTAATAATAAATAAATAAACTATTATGATAAAATAAATGCTAATGATCATGAATATTATGTGCCATTGTTTATTTATATTACTTTCCATGTATTAAATATTTAGTATTATGGTAATAGTTATTAAGGACTAAATTATATAATAAATGTTATATACTAATATATCATAAATAATAATACATTACTCATCAACACATCATGTGTGTTTATATTACTATTACAAATATAACATGTGAAATAAGAAAGCTAATTAATCTAAAGTTCATGGAATATGAAAAACTTTAAATTATTAATTTATAAATAATATGTATGTTTATATTATTATTATATGTATTTTATTTCCTTTTATTAAGTTAAGTTATATTACCTTATGTTTTCATTTTTATTGTTAATTATATTTAATTATACTACTTTTGGCTAATGAGGTATATTGGTCAATAATGGGAGTTAAGGAAACCAAGCCCACTTCTCTTATTTCAATTTAAGCCCAAAATCGAAAAAAAGAAAAGAAAAGATGGTATAAAAATCAGCCTAAAATCTTAAAAGCAAACAAAAGAATTAAAGGAAAAAGAAAAGGGGAGTGTTTGCCCTACTCTTAATAACTTCTCTCTCAAGGAACCTAGCTGGTGCACGATAAGGTGTTATTCTATCGTGCGCGGAAGAAGAAGACTTCAGGGCCGGTAGCTAGCTCGCCAGAAACGGGGAAGTATGGGGAATCATCTAAGGCACAGGAAGAGCAAGAGAATGTAATAGCTCAGGATAAATCGAATGGAACAGTACTTTCACCAACCCAAAATGTGACGATTCTAGCTAGTATTCAGTCGAAGGCGGCAGCAGGGGTGGTGTTTGGAGAAGAGGCTCGAACGAACTGGAAAACCTTTACCAATCAGAGTAAAAATCTCCGATAAAGGTATGAGATTAAAATTTGTTGCTCCTGTCATTGTTGAAGGTGTTCCTATTGCTAGACTAGAGAAGAATGAGATAGAACGAATGAATGAAATCTGGATTAATGCTGTGATTGTATATGTGGTAGGGCATAACCCAAACTTGACTGCTTTAAAATCCTATGTAATGGCTCAGTGGACTCTAAGTGAAGAACCCCAAATGTTTAAACATGAGGAGGGTTAATTTGTGATAAAATTGATGAGTAGAGAAGTTAGGGATGTTGTGTTGTACTCAGGCCCTTATCTTTTCTATGGGAAACCCATGATAGTTAGACAATGGTCTTCTAATTTTAATTTTCATAGTGAAGTGCAAAAGGTTGTTCCAATCGGGGTTAAGTTACCAAACCTGCCTCTTAATTGTTGGAGTGAGGATTCTCTAAGCAGAATTGGTAGTTTGCTAAGAATTCCTCTGTATGCTGATAAGTGTACTAATAAGTCCTTAAGAGTGTCATTTGCAAGGATCTTAGTTGAAATGGATGTCACAAAAGAGATAATAAAGGAAATCAAAATTGCTCATCCTAATGGCAAGATTATTTCTCAAGTTGTTGTATATGACTAGCTCCCTCCTTCTTGCAAAAAGTGTCATATTATTGGACACAATTGTGATAATAGACCAGTTCAAAGCAAAATTCAGAGTAAACCTCAGCAGAAATGGGTAAAGAAAGTGGTGATTCAGGAGACTAATAAGGAGACTACTGAAGGTGTTAGTGTGGCTGATCCCTCTGTGGCAGTAGACTCTAGCATTGCTGGTCCTGTCACTGAGGTAGATCATGGCTGCATTATCACACCTGTGCAAACTCCAGTTTGTACTCCTGAGGTTCAAGATAAGAGTGGGGAAGAAGATGTTGCTTAGAAGGTTGTCACAAGGAAGACAAAGGATAAAGGTAAACAGGTGGCTTACCAATCCACTAGAATGATCACTTACAGTGCTATGCAAGACTCAGGTAGGCCTAGGGGTGCTAAGGGACCAAACCCTTATTTGTCATGATGATAGTAGCTTCATCGAATGTAAGGGGTATGAATGACCCTTTTAAAATAAAAGAGATTTCGAATTTCTTATGTGAGCAGAAGGTTATAGTGTGTTCTGGAGACCAGAGTTAGAGTTCATAATGTGGCTAAAATTCAGAAAAAGTTTGGTGTAAGGTGGACTTGGATGTGTAATTATAGTTGTTCTCCCAGAGGCAAAATTTGGTTAGGATGGCAAAACAATGAGGTCAATGTTAATGTTCTAAGCCAGTCTGAACGGATTATAGTGGCTGATGTCACTAATCTTACAGGGTCTATAAACTTCAGAATTTTTATTGTGTATGGGCTTCATACTATCAGTAATAGAAAAAAGCCTTTAGAAGGAGCTGATTTCGGGCACTGATAACTGTAAATTCCTTTAATTATAATAGGGGATTTCAATTTAATTTATCAGTCTACAGACAGGATAAATGGTGCTTTAGTGAGTGATACAGAGACTCAAGACATGACTAACTTTATTCTTGAGGCTAATGTTCTTGAAGCTCCAAGCATGGGTTTGTTTTACTCGTGGACTAACAAGGATACTGGGGATGACAGAATTGCTAGAAGAATAGACAGAGCTTTTGTCAACTCTTTGTGGGTGGATAAGTTTGCTGAGGTTAAGGTGAATTATTTGCCTTTTGGTATTTCTGATTACACTCCCTTGATTTTTAATATGGATCCAGCCATAATTGAAGGGGGAAGACCGTTTAAGTTTAATAATATCTTGTGTGAGCATGAAAAGTATGATGAGATAGTGAAGAATGCATGGGAGGAGGTAAATGACAGATATAATATGAGAAAAGTATGGATTAAGCTCAAGAATGTTAAGCAGGTGTTGAAAATAAAGCTTGCATTCAAAGCATTACTGATGCAAGTCCAAGGTCCAAAAGAAAAGCCCATGCATTATATGACGAATTAGAACTATCAGTGTTGATACTTATATTTCTAACAGCCATAATTCGGTCAATTTGGCTCATTTCGTGGACTTTGATTGGTCCATCAATAAGTTCACATTCTGAACTTACGAAAAAAGTGCTCAAACACTTAATTTGGATAAGTTTTTAGGCCGAATTCAAGTGTTGCATGTCATGAATGAAGCTCAACCCAAAATTTGCAGCAACAACATCAAGTGGGACGTGAGTTGGACGTTTAAATTGAAGGCCCAAGTTCTATTTGGGTATTATTTGCTTTTGTTGTTATTTTTTAGCATGTAATAAAGCCTTGAGCATAGCCTTTAAGTAACTCAATTAGGCCAGCTTTTTAGAGCTGATTAGGTGTGTGATTAGGAGTTGTTTAAGCTCATCATTTGCCGATTATAACATGCTTGTAACTGACTCATTGATGAGGCTTAATGATAGGCGTGATTTAAGGAGTTTTTGTAACTCCTTTGTAACTCCTTGTGTTTGTTCATTATGGACTGTTTTCAAGGGGGTTTTTGGCTTCTTTTTGCTGCTCCATTCCTCTATATAAGGAGAGCTAATGAGAATAGAAATCAGATTTAAAGTTGAATGAAAAAAAAGTGTTTCTTTAGTAAACTTTCTTTGAGTGTGTCTCAAAACCCATATTACAACTTGAGTGTGTCTTGGTTGTTTAGGATTGATAGACTAAATTGAGTGTATCTTATTTATTTGTATCAAGATCTTGTAGTTCTTTGAGTGTGTCTTGAGAACTATAGTTAAATTTTCAGTTTTCCCTATCCGTTCTAATTCATCAAAAGGAGCAAAATTGTTAAAACCAATTCAACCTAAATTAAGTGAGAAAGTGAGGGTTGTATTTGGATCATTTGGTATCAGAGCTTTGGTCAAGAGAATCATTGGAAAAATCGAGTTTTGGAGAAGAAACGACACTGCCAGAATTCAACCAGTTTTTCATCCTACTTTGAAGGATAATTTCTTAACCTTCAGGAGTCCAAATTGGTTGATTCTTTTTTTCATTCTGCTTACTTTTTGTCTAGAATACTCACAGAATTTTTCATATTTTTGTGAATTTTTTAGATATTAAACTGGGCACGTTTTTCACAACTGCGCCAAAACGGAGCAAATCCAGCACACATAACTTCAAACAACGATTACTCGTTCATCCGGAAAGCTTTTCTAGAGTTTCATTTTTTGATTCTGCTTGAAATTTCCTCAATTTTATTAATCTTTAAGCCTTTGAGAGTCTCAAGGCCATTTACATTTTCGTTTGTTGTTCAAAGTTTACGGCAGATTCATCATTCTAACTGTAATAGTCTAGCAAAATAGAGAGAGAAAAAAAGAAAGAATGTGGGAAGATATTTTCTTTCAAATCGGGAAGGTTGATGGGGCAAGATGTTCAAAATTCCATGGTTATGGGCATACATACCATTCATGTCCTAATAATTTTTATGTGTCTATGTATGATTATCAAAGTTTAGAAGAAGAAGACGAAATAAATAGGGTAATAGTTCAAGCACATGAAATTAAAGTCATGGAAAAAGAAGTTAGGAAAGAAGAATACAATTTTGAGGTTGCTCTTGGAAAGAAAGAAATAATTCAAGACATTAAAGAAGAACAAGGGAAAGAAAAATGTTTTCATGAACTTGCTTTTAAAGAAACTTTTTTTCAAAAGAGATCTCTTATCAGCTCATATGATGTCACAAATTTTGATCCTTTGAAGAAGATTTTGCCGAGCAAGGTTCTAGTGATGATGAAAAGTTATGCATAATCAAAAAAAGAATCATCCAATTTGGACTCCTGATGGCCAAGAAATAGCCCTTCAACACATCATGTGTGTTTATATTACTATTACAAATATAACTTGTGAAATAAGAAAGCTAATTAATCTAAAGTTCATGGAGTATGAAAAACTTTAAATTATTTATTTATAAATAATATGTATGTTTATATTATTATTATATGGATTTTATTTCCTTTTATTAAGTTAAGTTATATTACCTTATGTTTTCATTTTTATTGTTAATTATATTTAATTATACTACTTTCGGCTAATGAGGTATATTGGTCAATGATGGGAGTTAAGGAAACCAAGCCCACTTCTCTTATTTCAATTTTAGCCCAAAATTGAAAAAAAAGAAAAGAAAAGATGACCTAAAGAAGACAAGCCCAATTTATTTTTAGTATAAAAATCAGCCCAATAGCGTAAAAGAAAACAAAAGAATTAAAGGAAAAAAGAAACGGTAAAAAACATAAGACACAAAAGATGGAAGAAAATAAAAGAAAACAAGAAAAAGAGATACCAAAATAAAACAGAAGAAATCATAAAAAAACAAGAGGTTCCAAATAATTTCCACAAATAATGTAAATTAGAAATGTCCTTCTCAAAGTCTCAATGTAGGCAAGTAAGGCAATTAAGAAAATGGTTGGTGTTCTGTCAAAAAAAGAAAAGAAAAGGATGGTGTGTCATGTGTGGGTTTCTCTCTCCTGACCTATATGTCCCTTTCTCTCTGCTTCCAAGTTACAACCAAGTTACCAAACGCGTCCGTCCAACACATAACCAGCACCAGCATAGAACCAGCACCGGCCAGTAGGGATGGCAACGGGTCGGATCTGGACCGGGTCCGGGTGGATCCGGATCCATGTCTGTTTTCGGACCCTGGATCCAGATCCCGACCCGGATCCACCGGGTCTGAGAAAGTTGGACCTGTATCTCGCAGATTTGGGTCCAAAACGGGTCCAGTTCATTTCATGCAATTTTACCTACTTTGTGATATTAAAATGATTTCCGAAGCGATAATATGATTTCCAAAGCGATGAAACGCTAATTGTTCACATCTCCAACGGATGGAAGATCAATTTCATTACAACTAGGAGATAGAAGAACCAATAACCATACAATAAATTCTACACAAATGTCTTCCGAATAACAATAAAAAAAAGAAACAAAGTAACAACAACATTTCATTGTCAAACGTTCATCTCCCACACTTCCATTTCCCAAGAGCTCTAATCTTCATCGCTACTAATATCATCAACATCCTACAACATAAAACCAACCAACAAAAATTCATTAAAAATATCAATGATATTATATTTGTAAATATCATTAATTACTCATGATTATGTAAATAATAAATTTCTTAACATTACCATGTCAATAATATCTATCATTTCCACATCATCCTCACAATCTTCATTAATAGTGGAACAAACATGAGTTCCTTCAAAGGTGTCTTTGTTATAAAGAAAATTAAACAAAAAAAAAACATTAGATAATAATATCAATTATAAAATAAGAGGAAGAAACATAAGTATATACTACTTATAAAGTTAAAATTACCTTTGACATCATCAATCATCCAATTTTGCAAACACATCAAAGCCTCCACGGTTTGTGAATGAAGCCTAGAACGATGAGCACTAACCACTTTTCCACCCATGCTAAATGCACTTTCCGAAGCAACCGATGACACCGGAATTGCAAGAATATCCTTTGCTATTTTTTTCAAAGTAGGGTAATGTTTGTCTCTTTTCCACCAATCAAGAACATCAAATTCATTATCCTCGGGGTCAGTAGCACTCTCCAAGTATTGTTCAACCTCACCCTTCACCGGCATCACTCCAATTTTTAGTCTCTTTGATCTAGCAAACTCATCCTCATCACCATCCTCATGAAACCCTCTTATTAATGGTGATTGTTCATTCACTACATGACTTTTATTTTGATACTCAAGGACAAGATTATCAAGAGTATTCCTTACTCTTATCAATTCAACATTAGCACCATCTCCATATAACCTCCCAAAATAATGAGTCACACAATCCATTTTGTTTCTTGGATCTAAAATAGCGGCAATGGCCAAAATCCCATTAATGTGTGCCCAATATTTGTCAAACTTTTCAACCATACTCTTAGCCATTGTCCTAACAACCTCATTATCTCCATCTTCCATCCAACGACTCAAAGCAAGTCTAATCTCACAAACCGTTCGAAAAAACAAATTCGAAGTAGGACGATTCCTAATAGAGAAAACCTTAGTGGCCTTATAGAAAATTTCCAACTTTTGACAAACAATAGTAGCCATATTCCAATCATGTTCACTAGGAACAACAAATTTCAACCTTTTATTTAAACGTTTCAACTTATTAAAAACTTCCTTGAAAGGCAAACTAGATTCAAGCATCAAAAAGGTAGAATTCCATCTAGTTTTGCAATCAATACCAACCCTTTTAACCTTAGTCATATTCAAAACACGACAAACCTCTTCAAACTTTTCAATCCTTTTAGGGGTAGACATCCAAAATGCAATACACTCCCGAACTTTTACAATTGCGGGAGCAATCATATTTAACCCATCTTTCACAATCAAATTTAAAAATATGAGCACTACACCTCATATGTAAAAAGTCTCCACCCAACACTAAACAACTACTTTCTAATTTCTCCATTAACACATTAATCATGGCATCATTTGTTGTACAATTATCAACAACAATAGAAGAAATTTTGTTCTCCAAACAATATTGAGACAAACAATCCATTAGAATCTTAGCAATAACCCCATTGGTATGCGGGCATGGAACAAAACAAAACCTATACAAAACCATACATAACAAATAAATAAAATGACATAACATAAATCTATTTATTCTAAACAAAACTAAATTATTATCATATAACCATAAAATAAACAAACTAATTAAAACATTACCTCAATGTTCGATTATGCAAAACCCAATTTCGATCGATGAAATGTCATGTCACGGCCATATACCCTTTCTTTTGGTTGGAAGCAGTCCACATGTCAGTTGTAATAGCCACTCTACCCTCACTGTTCTCCAACAAAACTTTAAGCGAACACCTCTCATTGTTGTACATTTTCAACACATCACTCTTCAATGTGTTTCTTGAAATCATCTTGAAACTGTCATTCAAGCTCTTCACAAAGCTCCTAAAACCCATGTGATCAACAATAGACAAAGGGTATTCATATATTACTACCATTTTAACCAACTCCCTCCTCGAAACTTCTTGATCTAATATCACTTTCTTGCTTTTCCTTAACCGCCAAAGAAGTAGATCCATCTGATTCCTCTTTGATCTTCAACTGTATTTGACCTGCTGCAAGGTTGAAATGTCTTACTAAACATGTCTTCTTGGCATGTTTGAGGAGATGTGAAGTCCCACTACTTCTACTATAAGAGAGTGTTTTTTTACAATTCTTACACTTTGCCTTTTTCACACCATTAACCATAATCAACTCAAAAAAATTCCATGCCCCAGAAGTTAGTTTCTTATTTGACTTAAGATCACAACTTGTCTCTTTTTCTTTGTCACCCTCAACAAAGCCTTCAGAATCCTATTCTTCCCCATCCAAATCAAGCACCTCAAATGGTTGTTCATTAGGGTGACTAGAACCAGCATCACTAACTTTAGGAGTAACTCCATCCATATTCTAAAATCTGAGTATATTATTTGACAATAAATTCAAATCAAATTTTCAATTCAATTTAAACAATACTATTATAATAAGAGTCTTCACATTCAAATCAAACACCCCACTATCACAAGTTCACAACTCACACATATGCCAAAGCACAACACATAAACATACACACAGGCGCCACTGCCACAGCAGAGCTGAGAGCACAAAGCCGGCAGCCCACACACACAACACACATACACAGGCGCATATCACACACAATACTATGTATATCAAGCAAGAAATTACATCTATATAGTAGAGTTTGTAATACCGGAAAAACGGATAAATTACATTACATAGAAGAAATTAAATTCGACGAAGAGAAGGTGAAAAATGAATTGAAATTCGCGAACAAAGAAATATTACCGGTGCGCGGAGAAAGGTGGCCGGAACTCGGTAGTCCGTGGAGAAAGGTGGTCGTAACTGGTAGAGAAAGGTGCGCAGGACCGGTGGAGGAAGGTGGCGTCAGGCGTCAGGAACTCATGCGTCAATGGGAGTTAGGGTTTAGGGGAGGCGTGGTCTCGTGGAGCAGGAAGGAGTGCAGGAGAAGTGAAGAACTGAGAGGAGAATGTGAGTTAAGGTTTAGAAGTTAGAACATTAAAATTTAGAAGTGGAAAGGAGGCCCAGGCGCCCAGCCCAAATTTGGGTTTTTAAAAAAACGGATTTACGGATCCGGGTCCACAGGACAGATCCGGACCCGGGCCCGTGGTCTGACCAGTGGACTCGGATTCGACGGGCCCAGAATTTTAGGATCCAGGCCCTGAAAAACGGATCCGGGCCGGGTCCAGGATCCACTGCCATCCCTAGGCGTGGTCTCGTGGAGCAGGAAGGAGTGCAGGAGAAGTGGAGAACTGAGAGGAGAATGGGAGTTAGGGTTTAGAAGTTAGAACATTAGAATTTAGAAGTGGAGAGGAGGCGCAGGCGCCCATCCCAAATTTGGTTTTTTAAAAAAAGGATCTGCGGATCCGGGTCCAGGTCCACTGGACAGATCCAGACCCGTATTTGTGCTCTGACCGGTGGACCCGGATCCGATGGTCCAGAATTTTAGGATCCAAACCCTGAAAAACGGATCCGGGATCACGGATCGGTCGGGTCCAGGATCCACTGCCATCCCTACCAGCCAGCAAGCCCAGTCAACCTGTCCGAAACCGGTCCAGCCCACCCATAATCGTGAAACCCGTCACCTCAGCCCAAACCACTCTACGAACCGTCACAACCTGGTCCAGACCGATGTGAGCCGACCTCCTGGGACTATCAGCCCAACTTGCCCAGCCTGTCTATTTCGTGGTCCGGTCATGGGCCCCGTCCAATCAGCCTAGCCCGCCAAGGCCCGCGGCCCAGCCCATCTAGCCCGCACCACTGGTCACCTTTACTTGTAGGTACAGCCGACAATCTCTTACCTGACATGATAACCCAACCCAAAGTTATCGAGAGAAATCTGAAATAACCCGAATTCAACTTGACTTGATGCAATAATTATATTTTATGATAATTTTAAGTTTTACACCAGGGCTAACATTTTTTTAGCACAACCCGAAATTGACCCGGTTGTGGCCCTACTTGTAAGAGGCAAAAGAGGCAAGGAGACTGCAAAATATATTACTAGAGGTAAAAATAGCAGCCCAAATGATGCCCCAACGGCTAATTTTCGAAAAATTTGATAATACTAGTTGTTACAAGTCTTTCGTGCATTATTGCTAAACTTGAGGGGTATTTGGTGCATAAAGTTTGCACCCCATAACGGCAAATTGACGTCGTACTCGATAATGGCATTTGGTGCGTATCATAAAACCTCAAGGGCCTTTGGTGCATTTCTAATAAGAGTACCTGGTGCATTTCGTTAAATATCAAGGGTACCTAGTGAAAAATTTGTTTATTATTCTATAGTTACTCTTCTTTTACATCCATTTTTTTGTAACTTAGTGATCTTTTTTTTCTTCATATAGTCACCATTTTCCACATGTGGTTACACGTGCTAGTATTTACGTCTACGCTAAATATAGTATGGATAGGCGTAGGTCCATTTAAGTTTTTTTAAAAAAGTATTGATGGTGATACACTACCGATTTTAACTGTTATCTTTTCAATTTTATCAAACTTACCAATTCCAAGTGCATTTAAGCTAATGTTACGAAACACAATTGTAGGCCTTCATACTAAATCAACTTCTCACATTAACATCAACACATGGGTCAAAAAGTTCATCTCATATCTCCTCACGAAAAGATATTTTAGTTTATCAAGCTTAATCTCCTTGATTTCCACCCTTTCGGGCATTATGACTTCATCCTAACGAAATTCTTTTTAGGAATGCTTCCCCTAGTCCCTGCACCATTCTCAAGTCATCGGAAGACTCATTTAACACATGTCTTAATAGTTACAAGATTAACCATTATGTGAGTTTCACTCCTTCCTCTCCAACCACCCAGAAAAACCCTTCTTGGCACCATGGAAAATTGGAAACCCTATGTAATAGCCTCACTTTTTAAGATAGGATTATTTTGATAAATAAGGATTATTAATGTTATTAACGTAGTAATTAGTACGTAATCTGTCGTGGCTTTCGGTAGAATAATTTTTTTTGAGAATAGCCTCATATGTGAATTTTTTGCTGATGATGTGAATATTATGTGTTAAGTTATGTGAGTTATGAAGTCAAATAAGTCGTTTATAAATTACGTTAAGAACGTGAGTATCGTTCTGGAATTACGAGATTTTAAGTTATTATCAGTATGGTGTTTGAGATACTCTTTGATTACGAATTAAGGGATAATTAGGCCTAAATTCTTCAATAAGATATGATAAAATATTTTGGGGAGTTATTCTAAGCATGATTAAGGATTAGAGTCTAATTAAGAGAGGAATTAAGATCCTAAAGAAGACCACAAAATTCTAGATTGTTCCTATGTAGTGAAATAACCAAAATACCCTTACTAATTAGGTTAAATTACGAATCTAGCTATCACCCATTCTTCTACAATTACCCATAAGAAGGTTGTCTTAGTTCTTCAGCAAAATGATCCCAAAACACACTCACTCAAACATGTCTTTCCAATCCTCTCTTTCACGCCAAAACGGCGAGAGCCTCCTTGGCTCTTCTTCTCCAAATTTTCTTGTTGATTCTCTTATGGATTTTGCATGCAAGCCTTTCCCTAGGTTCACCAATTCATCCTTCATAATGGGCAAGTGTTAGATTAAGTTTTTATAGAAGGAAACAACAAAGGAATTCAAGAAAGGTAAGATAGTGCAACCGGTTTATAAACCGGGTTAATTTGGGTATTTTCTTTAAATATTTGGGGATGATTTTTGATTTATAGTTACCTTCATATGTGTTTAAGGTTGTGGAAGCTCATTCAAGGAAGTTAAGATTTTGGTGGCTAGAATCTTAAGTTTTAAGCATCGGTTTAAGGTACACAAGATTCCCCCTTAAAACTATATTTTTGAGCTTTGGTTTCCTGGGTTTAGTTATGGAATTATTTGTATGAAAAATTTATGCTCATCATGTTAATAAAACTGATTTGCATGTGGTTCTCATGAGTGATATCTTGTTAAGACAGTTTTGCATGTTAAGTTCCCTAAGATGGATAAACCCTCTTGGTAACCAAGTAAGAAAATGATGAGTTACCTTCCTAAAACCTATTGCCGTATTTTTCTAGACCCAATATCGTCCTGTTCCACTGAGATTTTGGTCTTCATGTCTTTTGGAAAGTAGTAGATCCTGAAAAGTTGATGAAGTTAGACCCAAAAATCACTCAATTTGGAATTATATACTAAAAATTATGCTGCCTAGAAAGTTGTGGCATGCATAACAAGTTTTTCTAAACGAAATTCATCAAACCTTGCTATTACCTTGATTATCCTTGATTAATGAATTTGGTTGTTGTTGAACTATCATGATACACTTCTGGAATATTCATATATTGATTTTGAAATAAAACTTTGCTTCATTTTCCTCATCAAACGCCACGCGCAACCACAATTCGTTGAGTAAAAGAATACCTAAAACTCGATCTTCATTCAGTTGCTCTCCAACTTGATTCACCCTTGTTTCGTTGGTTCATTAAGTACCCTTAAATATTGAATACCTACTGTATGTATTCACTTGGTTGTGATCCACTCAAACCCATAGCTAAGTATAGAAGTTTCGACGTAATCTCACACCTAAACCATATTGTTTTGATATAATACCGAAACTGTGGAATTCATCTCTTGTTTACTTGCTTGACATAGACTTTTCATATATTTAAGAACCTCTTTATGAAGACCTATTCATGCTGCCATATCTTGTTGTTCACCTTATCAACCACTCTGGTTAACCACAATGATTATTTTCCGAAACCTTGTTAATAAGTCACTTTTCCGGTATGGTGGAACTTGACATAGCAAGCTTTATTTTTCCGGAACTTGTTTGATAAGTTAAGTTGGTTTTAAAAGTTGATATATTTGATTATGAATAAGTATTTAAATAAGTAAAGTGTTTGAACGCAAGAATGCGAGAATAAACATTTGAATTTTATGAGTTAAGCATAAGTATTTGAATAACATGAATGAAGTATAAGTATTATGATAAAATTTCTAATTTTATGGGGAAGTGAACAACATCTGTAGAGCGAGTTTGCTCATTATGTGTTAAGAGCGGGTATTGCTCCGGAGCGGGTATTGCTCCGTTATGTAGGGTCATGACCTAAAAGTCTTGCAAGCAGGAAATAAGAAAGGTGGGGAGACGTCCCTCAAAAGTCTGGAGTTGTGGTTCAGCCCCTCCATTCGTGTTCCTTCCCAGAGTTATGATATCTTAAGTATGAGTAAGAAAAGTGTTTGAATGAATGTGGAGAATAATATCACGGAATTTCGTTGCTAGTTTTCATTAAAAATTACTCGATATACTCAAGACATGATTGTTGCTTCCGCAGTGTTTAAGAAAGAAAAGTATCTTTGTGGTTGAATAAAGTGAAAGTATTTGACAAACCAGTTATGTTGTTATGTTTAAGTAAATCATATTTTCAGCCACCTTATTATTTTAGAATGGGTGGGACTTGTGTACCAGCGTAAGCTGACCGTTTTGTTCTTTGAACCTGTCCTGGTAGGGGCAGATCCATCTGTTTTGCAGGATTAGAGGAAATGTCCGGGTTAGCTCTTGTGTGCAAATGTGATGTCATGGTTAATGTGTTAATTCCGTTGATATAGGATAACTTATCGTATACAAATATTTTATCGAGTTAAACATGTAATTACGGTTTTGTAATTCGGGACAAATATTTTGTCACAATACATTGTAATAATTATTTACTATAATTTATTATTTTTGTGTTATGCTCGGATACTATGGGGTTTCCTAACCTTCTTTAGTAGGGGAGGTGCGGAAAGTCCAATCTAACAGTCCCTCTAATTAGCAGTTTGACTCTGTAGTTATTGGTAGGTGCCTTAATTAAGCTGCTGTTTGGAGCGGGCTGTTACACCCTCTCCCACCACATGTAATCATTGTCCAACTAGATGGAGCCTGGAAGCCCAAAATAAAAGAAAGGATCGCTAATGGGGGGTGCAACCATAGGTAGGAGTATCGACTCTTGGTCCAAATCTTTGTTGCACTGAACCGCACGCCGAACTGAACCTTGCAAACGGAAGCTTATGCTCTTCTCTATGCAATCCAAAATGCAGTGCAATTCTCACGTTATATCATTTTAAAAAACATACTGCCTCGTCGCAATTCAATCACTCATCAACCCAACATTAGTGGTATTTGAAGGATTTTAAGTTCTTTGTTTAGGCTCTAGACTCTATTACTTGTATTACGGGTGTGTTCGACAATAGTTTTTGAAGTAACTTTCAGTGTTTGGATTAAGACAAAAGTCTAATAATGATGAAAAATAGTGTTTGGTGAAGTAGTGTTTTGAAAAAGTTATAATATTAACTTTTGGGATAAAGTTAACTTTTAGAGTAACTTTTTGAAGATTGAATATTGTTTATTTATGTTATTTTTTTAAACTAACAGATAGATTTACCATATAATAATTATCACAAAGTAATTTTCATAGCTACACATTAACCGCTAAAATGTGACAGTTAACAACTAGTACAACACCCGATAACTACTACAACAAAGCTACCACAACATCTACTTTTATCGTATATACACTAAATGTTGTACAGAAAAAGCTTCTCAAGCACATCCTCGGACAGTCGGACCCTTAACTTTAGGAGAGACCTCATAAACTAATTCTTCTTTTTCTATTGTTATGCATTTCTCCTTTCCCATCAAATACAAAATACAATTACTTCCTCCGCTTTTTTTTTACATGTTACACTTTGACATTTACACTATTTACAAAGTTCACTTTGACCATTGTTTGTGATTTATACGTGAATAAAAATAGGAAAAATTAATGGGAATAATCCCACCTTTGGACGATCTTCTTAAAACAGTCCCACATTTTGATTAACTCAATATAATCCAACCTTTGAGCCTTATCTTCTTATACTAGTCCTTTACCTGTTGGTGACTTGCAATTGCAGGTAAAACCTCCCAATTGATACTAAACGATACTTAACATATTTTCCCCCCTTAATCCCCTACTCCCTTTTAAGATCCCCTTCTTCTCCCTTCTTCTGCTTCTTCTTTCCTCCTCCTTTATGCTCTCCTCTCTGTCAACTCTGTCATCCCATATTCCCAACTTTGTCAACTGTCAACAAAAAAATATGGCAAGATCACAACGAACCAATTAAAGTATTGTATGCAAGAACATAGAAGACAAGGAGTGTCAAACAGTACTTTCCATGATTATAAATGATCATTCAGCAGTTAGAAAAACTTGGATAAAGGAAATCACTAAAATCAAAGTAATTGTAATTTGAATTAAAAAAGACCAACTAGTCTTAGGTGAATGCTTAGTTATTAATTGCTACGTTAAAAATTTTGAGTACTTATCTCTCAGTATCTAATAAGTATATTAAATGAATGTTATCTTAGGTGAATGCTATCATCGTTATCTCTGATGGTTGGCGAGTGTGAAATTTCATTTTGTGCATTATCTTTGATAGTGAAGTATCTGTATCTCAATCTGGGTACTTTTAATTCTGTTATATAAAGTTGTCTTCTTCTTTTTTTTCTTCCAATTTTCACCCTGAAAACCCCTAAATTCTGTTCGTTTTTTCTTCCAATTTCTACTTTCATACCTCCCCTTCATTCAATTCGCTATTACAAACTATTCTCCTGATGCAATTGTTGGGTTCTCAAATCATCAAAGAATCCTGATTAATGCTTCGATTCTCTTTGATAGTGAATGTATCTCAATCTGGGTACTTTCAATTCTGTTAAATAAAGTTGTATTCTTTTTTTTTTCTTTCAGTTTTCACCCTGAAAACCCCTAAATTCCGGTAGTATATTTCTGTGATTATGATCATTATTTGGCAAACAATGGTATATTCGTATATAAACTGCATGATGTGAATTTAATTCCATAAGTTAGAAAGTTTGTCTCGATTATTCATCTCTGTATTTTGTTATATCCTACTAACAGCGATGAAAGCCAAAGTCTTGAATTGAGATTTGAGATGATTGCTTGAATTTACCAAGAAGTGCGGTTTCTTCTGTTGCAATTGGAATTGAATTAGATGTTGATCCTGCTTATTATTCTTCCCAAAATCCATCTTCTCTATCCTCCTACAAAAACCATTAAAAAAATCCTAACTTTGAATTTCAAGATTTCGGAAGTGCCCAAATGAGAAAAAAAATGATTTTGGATGAATGTGAATCTCATAATTGATGGTAAATTCCAAGAGTTCTCTAACTGAGTTGATTTGTTTTTTTTTTGAAGGATCGAGTGAATTATTGGGGAAGGGAAACTGGAAAATGGGAGATTTGAAAAAAAATTAAAGCTTTTCAATTTGTTAGGGAAATTAGTGTGCAAAGAGAGAGAAAGTGTGAAATGGCTTTTGGTTTACCGGTATCATCAGGTTACAAGTTAACCTGGACCAATATGAGAAGATAAGCTCATAGGTGGGATTATATTAAGTTAATCAATATGTGGGACTGTTTTAAGTAAATCGTTCAAAGGTGGGATTATTGCCATCAATTTTTCCATAAAAATATAGTCATGTGGAATTTTGTTAGATTCGTCTTAATATGTACTATTTTTTTTATATGTGTTTTTTATAATTTTTATAAATACGTAATTAGAGATATATGTCTTGCGTTGACATGTGTGAAGAGTGAAGTGTAACATGTAAAAAAAACCGAGGGAGTATATAAAAACCTCCGGCAGTCAATTCCGATAACGCCATATCAGTGAACTGTCCCTCGATTTTGCAACTCACATCTAGTTGAACATTATCAAACCCTTTTCACCATCCCCACTTCAATTTTTTGTGCTATCCTTCACCATTTCACACAAATTACCAAATTTCAATAACTCGCAATTTCAATGGATTCCTTATTCGCAACCTACGCTTCCTCAGACGACGAAGAAGACGAACAAAAACCCCAACCTCCTCCTCCATCACACCCACCTTCAAAACCTTCTCTCTCTCTCTTCTCTTCTCTCCCCAAACCCCAATCTTCATCTTCTCTATTCTCCTCTCTATCTCCTCCCAAACCCTCATTTCAAACCCAAAAACAAGAAATTTCAACCCCAACTTCTTCAAATTCTTCCGCTTTATTCTCTTTCCTCCCTCCTCCCAAATCCCAGATAACCCCTGATCTCCCTCTCCCCAAAAGGGTTGTTCAATTTCGTCCTCCTGTTCCTCAATTTTCTTCTCGTTTCGACAAAAACGACGACGACAACGATGAGGATGAAGATAAAGAGGAAGAGGAGAGAGAGAGAAAGAAGAGAAGTCAATTGGGTCAAGATACTTCTGTTAAATCCTTCCTTTCAAGTATGCCTACCCCTAAAAATTCGGGCTCCCTTGGTGGGTTGTCGGGTTCTTCGGGTTCGGGGCGTCGATCGATTGTCGAAACCGAGGGGGCAACGTTAGCCCCCTTGAGTGGGGATGTTAATGGGGTGGATGATGAAGTGGGTTTTGTATCTAATGTTGAGAATAATCAGGAGAATTTGGTGGGTGGTTCTAATTTGGGTAGTTATGAAGTGGGTGTTACAGGGGATCAAGGGTATTATGGTAGTTATGGAGGTTATGATCCTAATGGGAGTTCAAGTGTAAATGATTATGGTAGTAGTTATGAGGGTTATGGGAATTATGATAGTAGCAATTGGTACCATGCTTCAGCTGGGGAGATAGGTTCGACGACGGTGGGAGGGGTTGAGAGTATTGCTAGTTTGGGTGGGAAGAAGAGAAAGAATCAAGTGCCAACAGAAATTGTTGAGGTGAATCAGGATGAGTTGATGAAGAATCGCCCGAAAGAGGATAAATCTAAGCTAACTGGAATAGCATTTGGACCTTCTTATCAGGTTTGTTTATATTGTCCATACCCTTGTGAGTTTGAGATTTTTTGCAATTTGATTGTTGTATACTTTTGTGTTGATTGTTGTTGGCTTGTTGTTTATGTTTGTGGTACATTGTGCTAGTTACTATGTGCTAATTGGGTTGGAAGTTGATCGCTTTGAGAGCCCGTCACTTTGTATATCTGCAGATTATGAAGTCCTTTTGTGTGCTTGTTGTATTCATGCTTTTACCCAACTCGTCAGTCGTCAACATACTGACCATGTGCACCTGTTCTCTAAGCTGTACAAGGATCCCTTAGCTACAAACTTTATATGTCCTTGTTCATGAGTTCTTAGGTGATGCGCCTATCACCATTCCGCATTTGTTGATCCAACTTTGTGCTTAGTGTATAGCAAACTGCTTCACATTTTAATGAAGTCCTTATGCAGTATGATGTAGGTTCGGAATAATATTAGCAGTTTTGCAGAGTGTTTCCATGGTTGTTGGAGGGTTTCTGGCTCTCATCCATGATTGATACCTATATTGGTTTTCATTTGATTGGTCTTGATAAAAGAGGTATTAGGGGATTGTAAAGGAGTTCATGTGCTGGTGGATGAGACCTTAGGATGTTAGTTTGATGTCAGAGATACTTACTATCTGTTATAAGGAATATAGTCAACTTGCATTTGGATGCAGGCTTCTACTAGAACCAGAGTAGTCTTCTTTTGGTTTGAGATCGTGTTAGTGGCCATAATTGGGAGCTAATCCTGTTAATCATGGAGATGATTGTTCGTTTGTCAAACTGATGCATAGAGGGGAACAGGATACTTGACTATGGATTTGGGTTGAGCATAGTGTATTTGAGCATTTGATGATATCTAGCTGTATGCTTGTGGCATATTTGGTCATCAATAGAAGCATCAGCATCTTTTTCACGATCAAGAACTAATAGCATTTTTTAAATCTGAGCAATCTGGACTGGAGAGTTAAGATGAAAAGGTTAAGTCTGACATTTTTCTCATCATTCCAGCAATTAATTAAGCATCAGTTGTTTCTTCAAGATTTAAGTTACTATGCGGTCTGCTGAAAGGCTATGCAAATAAATTATGAAGGAACTTACCCTGGGGACTTAGGACATTATCTCATGAACAATCATAGGCCGTAACTGAAGTATGCATCTAAGGGTGGTTCAACAATGATGGTTTCTGCTAATGGACAATTCAATATTAATTCTGTCTGATTTTTATGAGCATCTGAGTTTCTCTCCTATCCATTTCAAGTGGAGTAAAAAAAAATTTATTGTTGTAGTTTTGGATTATAATGGGGTAAAATATATTGGCTCATTGAGCTCTGTCCATCATATTTCATTTTCAAGTGAAAGATAGTTTCTTGTGTTGAGGTCAATTGACAGCTAAGTTGCACGAGAGACGGATACGGGTATGGGTACGGGGATGGAAAACGGTGAGATTTTAAAATTTTAGGAATGGGTACGCGTACCCATAAAGGATATGTATCGTATCGGGGTACGGGTACGAGTACGTGACCTAGAAGAACTACCCGTGCTACATAGATTGACAACAAATAACTTGAAGATAGTATTATGTATTTGAGGTCAATGAAGAGCACATAATCTGTTGCCTGACCAAGAGCCCCTCATAGCAACCCTATCTCCAAATTGTCCTCACTTCATGAAGTTTATTGTATTGGTGAAGAGTAATATTGTTTTTCACTGTTTATCCCTTTCATTTTGGGAATCAAGAGTTGCGAATTTGTCCTTATAAATTACTACCTCTGTGTCTTAAAGGTTGCCACATTTCTTTTTGCACATAAACCAAGGAGGAGGAGGAGAGAGAGTGAAACATGGCCCATGTGCTTAAATAATAAAGGGTTTCTTTGGTTAAGGATTTACCAAAAATAGAAATGTTACAACTATAGTGAAATTACCCTAAAAGGAAATTGTTGCAACCTATAAGGATTAAAGTCTTTTATGGTTGAAGTTCCTACTTGACCAAGTTATGAGATCAATCTTTTACTGTGTAATTCCGCAGAGCTATGTATATTCAAATTGTCTTTGGTAGTCTAGATATGAATGTGACACGTATAACCTAATAGGGATCATCCTCTCACTGCATTGTTACTGCAGCACTGCAATGTAGTGTCTTTTCTACCATCCTTTCTCCCTTCTTTCTCTCCTCACTCACCCATTGTACTTAGTCACCACCACCATCATTCTCTTCTTCTTTTCAGTTGGAGGCTAACTATTAAATTACACAGTCGGTGTCACTATCCTGTTCCTCCTCCATCAACGCTGTAGTGGCCATAATGGTTGTGGTTAATTGTGGTTGGTTGGAGGTCAAATTTGACCACGGCTGTAATGGTCAAATTCAAACAGCAAAAGTTCAGTACTCAAGGTCTTGGTGGTTTTTGGCTTGAGAGGGCTCGAGGTCATCGTGGTTTTCATGTGAGGTTAAGACATCAGTTCCAAGTTGATGGAGGGACAGATTGTAGGTACTAGGTGTGGTGACTTTTCATCCAGGAGGAGTGCTGGTGGTGGTATTGGGTGTTCATTTCGGTTGCTGTTGTTGGTAGAAGAGTGGTGGTTTTCGTGTGATGATTAAGACATTGGCTTTAAGTTGATGGAGGGACAGATTGTAAGGTACCAGGTGTGGGGACTTTTCATCCAGGAGGGGTGCTTGTGGTGGTAGGGTGTTCACTCCGGTTACCTTTGGTGGTAGAGGATCGTCACAGGTGTAGTAGGGTGGAGTGTGGTGCTGCCATTGGAGGGATGGATGTGGTGAAGGACTGGTTGCCCTGGTGGGTGGTGGGAAGACTGTGTGATCAGGGGAGAATGGAGAGAGAGATGTGAAAGACCCCGAAGTGGGAAATTGGAATCCCAAGGAGAGGGTAGAGGATGGTGAAGACTGAAGACGAACTCTGGGTAAATCTAATAAGGGAAAATAGGGAAAGAGAATGACGAAATATGGAGAACCAAGCATTCAAAAAGAGACAGATTATTACCTCAAAAACCAAGCTGCCTTTCAGCGTAAACATGCCAACCATGTGAATGGATACAATAGTGTGAAGAAAGGGGAGGGGGGGAGAGGTGGAGGGGGAGCCTTACTCCGAAACAGCCTATGTTTGTTTATGATTGCATATCATTGGTCTTATATGTTCTTGAAATCCATGTGGATCCATGCACATGGTTTGCAGTATGCATGTTTACTATTAGCAATATGACTTTGAGGGAGGAGGCCTGAAGGATCCTGGTAATTACATGCACTGATACATCCCCATGATTGCTGCAGTATGTGTGGACTTCCCTTCCACTAGTTAGAGGATTGTTGGAGAAGATTCTCATGGTACGAGATCCCAATTTGCTGCCTTTAGTGAGACATTACCTTCTTGATTTTTTTCAATTGTCATGACCTCACTAATTTTTTTCTTGTACACAATGGCATCCACAATTTTGTTATGGGTATAACATTAGCTAGAGCCTATCCAATTCAACATCAAAATTACCTATAAATTCCTTACTGTTACCATCGCTTATTGCCGCCTATCAAACTAGGCAGTGAAAGTTAATGGACTTTTTATCAGTAGAATTCTATACTGATTCTTCTTGTATATTATTGAAAGGTACATAGTAGTGTCCATTTTGCTGGTATAGCTTTCAGGTGGTGATTCTTCCATCCATACCATATGTTTACACCTCTATCTGACACACATTGTACGAAAAGCTTTTGGCTAAGGGGTATTCTAAATGGGTTTGGTAAACATGGAATAAGAGAGAAGCAAAGTGATGTTTTGGTATTGGGATGAGGATAGGTTTTTTTTCTTTATCTTTTTTTCCCCTGAAGTTGTAATATATTTTAAATGCTTCTTGTGCACCATGTTATAATCTTAATCTTCTTTTTCTAAAGAAGTTGCCAAATAGGGCGTAAAAACTCCAGAGTAAAGCGTAAAATTTGATTGCTATGTACATTTAAACAATTTGTAGCACTAAATCGCTATTGTAATTAGAAATTTATCTACTTGTGCAGATCAAACAAACATAATAGTATTGGTTTGTATGCTTAACTCTATTGTATCAGTGCTATACATGCTAGATTTTTATCAATATCAGCACAATTCAATGTGTTGACTTCTTAAACCGATGACGTTTTTACTAGGAAAAACATCAGTGCCTACACAGTTACCTTGGTGTGCATAGCTCTATGTACACCCAAGGCTTAATGAGTATGTATCTTTTCAAATGAGTATGTGTACAATTTTTGCAAATGAGTATTTCAAATGAGCATGATATTTTTACAATGGTTACGTTTATTTGCAATTGTGTATGTGTGGGGAAATGGGAATAGGTATTATTGACATGTCTGTGTAAGTGATTCTTGCTGTTACACAGTTATAAAAATGTGTATGATTTATGAATGTGTACAATCTCTTGGAATTTATTTCTTTTGTATGCTTTCATAACGAGTATTTGATGTGGTTATGTCATCTAAGCTGAGTAGAGTAAACAATGGTGAAGTTATAGGGAAATAATATTCTATACTCATTTAAAACCTATGGAACTTAATTCATTCTAATTTTGTGGTCACTTGATAATTTCCATACACCTTTAAACAATGCATCCACATTTCAACTAAGATAATACTCATTTTGAAAATTTGCATACTCAATTGAACATTTGGCTATTCTTTTGTCAAGTTAACTTAAAAATTCTTATCATTTAAAAAGATGCATACTCATTTGATTAGATACTTACTCATTTGATGGATATATACTCATTTGATCATTTGGCTTTGAGTGTACATAGCTCTTGTACATCTGGGGGTGCTGTATAATTTGTGGAGGAATTTACCTAATCTTCATATCATGACAATATTTGAACCTGGGTGGAAGATAGAAGGGGTGTCTGGCAGCGTAAATGGGATGGGCCTTTCCCTGAGATAGGTGGCCTGACCTAGGCCCACATGTAGAAGCCCAAAAAAATATCATAACTCCGTTCTGCTTGGTCCTGCCCAGTTTGAGGTTTTCTATGGGTGTTTTTCTTGAGTGCATCAATAATACTTTGGTCGATATACTTTCGTTAAGGTGTGGTTGATTACATGATGTGCTGTTAACCTTTTTTTCTCCCTTGATTTTTGTAGCCGGCTTCAACGAAGGGGAAACCTTCTAAGCTGCACAAACGAAAGCATCAAATTGGTTCTTTGTACTTCGATATGAGGCAAAAGGAAATGGAGTTTGCAGAACGGCGTGCTAAAGGATTTCTTACTAAAGCCGAAACACAAGCAAAATATGGATGGTGAATTTATGGTCTTCTAGCAAGTTTATAAACATCCTTCTGAAACACGTTTGTTTACTTTGGAGATACTTCTACTGCTCTTTTGTAATTGCAAATTGCAATTGTGTATACTGAACATGGAAATCTCAAGTAAATTTTCAAGCTTTCTGGCGACCTGAGTTCTTTCCAATATTTGGGAACGTCTTATGTCTAGTTCTCAAACTGTAAAAATTCTTGCATTTACGTGTTTCCTCAGATATTGGTATGGAGTTGCATTACCGTGTTCGTAAGTGTTAATTGGTTGACAATAGTTGTTTTTTTTCCACCTGTAGTTGTATGTCAATAACTGTAATTTAATTAAGCGAAAGTAAGTATTTTTTTGATTGTGCATCTATAATGGATATTATCCATAAATGTGGCATTCTTCTCAACAATGAGAACTTGGACAGCGTTCAAATTTCAGGATTGGCATTTTTTTTTTTTTGGTCAAAATCAGCACGGTAAAGTCAGCTTGACTTTCTTTTGGAACTAGTGACATTACTTCTGCAACCTAGGAGGTTTGAGTAAGAATACTCTCAATGTAGAGTTAGTCTTGCGTGGACCTGGTCCACGCTAATATTATTGTGGACCAAAGCCACCTGTTTAACATAGTAACCCTTTTTTTTCATATAGTAACCTTTTAAAATCTAAAGTTAATATACTATATAGTTACTATCTGCCATAGTGACTGTTTTGTTTAATATAGTCACTCTTTCTTATATTAGTTTATCATAATGAAATTTTCACTTTGTGACATAATAACCTTTTTTTTTCTTCAAATAGTCAAACTTTACAATTTATATCTACTCATCTTTTATATCTGTTTTTTTATATAGTGACCTTTTTTCATAAATCACATGAATTACCATTAGGTCCACACTAATTTAGTGTGGACCAGGTCCATATAAGTTTTTTACCTCAATGTAAAGTTGTAAATGGTGGTCGGAGATTTAGCCACTTTATTACCTTATTTCATTTTATATCGTCCTAAATAGTGGGCGTCAGAAAATGTTTTGTGACAATAAGATTAAAAAACTTGTAGTAACTAGAAGCAAGTTCGAGACACACATTTGGTACCCTAAACTTGTTAAACCTATTAAAACTTTAGTAAGAGTATATATGTTTTGGACCCTTTTTTTTTACAACAAAAAAACGTACAAATTAAAAACGAACACCATTAAACCTAGAACCAGTTAATCTGCTTCGTTGCATCATTGTTGCCAGGTGATGGGCTGGCCGAACAGTCTCCGACTGACCTTCAAAACTTGACACCAAGTGAACTGACCCCCAATGTGTCGTATATCGCCAATAGTTTTGGACCGTTAAGGGTATGGGTAATGTCTCCATCAAAAATAATTATTTTTAGTCTAGATCTAGATTTTAGTGGATTCGACCCATGATCCTTCATAATATAATACAATAAAAATTCCAACATTTGCCCTTTTTGCTGAGGTAAATCGTTTTTCATCCTCTACCGTGCATAATATATAGTCTAATTACTTCCTCCATATTCTTTTGTTGTACCGTATTCCTTTTTTTGGTTGTTTTGAATTAATTGTAACATTACCTTATTTGAAAACTTTTGGTCTTTTAATTTACATAATTGTCATTCGCATATGGGGTGGTCCCAAACAATTATATAACTTTTTCACTCTATTTTTACCAAACATCACTAGGGTCGGTATCGTAAATTCACACTCATATCTTTTTTCTCCTTAATATTTGGTCAAAGCCTTCGGGTACAACTAAAAGAAAACGAATGAAGTATTCGTCATGGACTAACCCGAATTTTCATCCTATGCAGTGCACAATATATAGTCTAACTATTTGTCATAGATAACTCGTTTTTTCATCATCTGTCGCGCACAATATACCATCAAACTCTCCGTACGTATTCAATTGGATGATCAAGCCATTGAAGGGATTTAAATGTTTTTCAAAGCTCCATCCTCTTCCACCAAAACCCCAAATCATCACTTAACAACTTGCAAGGCAAAGTGATAGAAGATAGAGAATATATTTAGGAGAATATTTTCTCATATGTTTAGGATATATTTTGTATTGTCTAATCCCTATATAGTTTGGATTCCTAACATGGTTAGGATTATTATTTTGTAAACACTATATATATTGATCAATGAGAATACTCCAAGATGAGGGAGTTTTACATAATCTAACATGGTATCACAGCTTTAGGTTTACCATTAGCTTCCACAATTTTTTTTCGGGACATGTGTTACCCACCACTTTTCCGCCACTTTCTACTGCTTGCACCATTGTTTCCCGTTAGTGGTTGACTGGTTAGTGTTGTTTCTTTATTTGTCTTCTTGCTGCCACAACGTCAAACTTCCACGTGTTGTGTTAGTCCCACAAAAACCAAAACACAAAATCCCTCCTTTGATTTATTCAATTTATAGTTCCAGCGATCATGGAAAAAGATGCCAGCGAATCATCAAACCCCGTAACTCCTAATACCCCAAACCCAACCCAATATCATCCCGCACTCTCCGTCAATAATATTAAAAATTGCATACCCTTAATTTTTGATCGTGAGAAGGTTCGGTATTCAAATTGGGTTGAGTTATTTGAGTGTCATGCTCATGCCTTTAATGTTTTAGATCACATAGATCCCAAACACAAACGCCCAAGTCCCAATTGACATGTCTGTTGAGTTATGGGCCCGTCTTGATTCCATCGTCAAGCAATGGATTTATGGCACTATTTCTACAGATCTATTACAAACCGTTCTATGCCGTGGTGATTCCGCACAGGAACTTTGGGACAAGTTGAAAGCTATTTTTCAGGATAATAAACATACGCGGGCCGTCTATCTTGAAAATCAATTCAATGCTCTTCACTTGTCAAATTTCTCTGATGTTTCTTCTTATTGCACGCAATTAAAGAAAACTAAAGACCAACTTGCCAATCTTGATCAACCAGTTTCGGAGAAAAAATTGGTTCTAAGGCTTGTTTCCGGTCTCATCAACACTGATTTTGATGTTGTGGCTATGATGACACAAGAAACCGAGCCGTTACCATCATTTGAATCCGCGCGCTCTCGTCTTTATTGGAAGAGTCCCGTCATGCTCAAGATTCGACACCACAAAACTCTTCGTTTGTGGCTCAAACCACGCCGGCACCACAACCAACCACTAGGGGCGTTCATAAATATCCTTCCGTGATCCGGTCGATCCGACCCGATCCGATTTTTCGGATATTCGATCCAATTTTTTAATTTTCGGATATTTCGGATATCCGAAAATTTTCGGATCGTTTTTATTTATTTTCGGATATCCGAAACATGGAAAATTTTCGGTTTTTCCCGGATATTTCCAGATATCCGATGATCCGATCCGAAACATATTTTATGAACTTTTCCTTTAAAATTTTCAATTTTTTTAGTTTTTGGATATCTCGTTGGCTCGATCCGGATATTTTCCGGATCGGATTCGGATCACATTTTTCCCTTATCCGAAATGAACACCCCTACCAACCACCACTTTGCCCACCACAACAACAACCTCAATCCGGCAGAGGGGGTGGTGGGCTGGTGGCCGTGGTCGCGGCGCAGGGGGCCTTCGGGTCGAGTCCGAGGCCGCGGTGCACGGCAGCCCCAACGTCGCCTATCCAGCGGGGGTGTGTCCCAAGCTCCACCGAATTGGGGCCCAATTCCATATTCCACTCGGCAACCGGCGTGGGGGTGGGCTCCCCGGCTCCTTATCCCAGCCAGATCCGGCTCATGCCCCGGCGCTTTATCCCGCCCCAACCCGGGCGGTATGCCGCCCCCTTCCTCACACGCCCATCGGGCCGAGTACGTGCCACAAGCCCACTACCCCTCCCTACTCCTTATCCCGATTATGGCCCACTTATGACTCCTACCGAGTTGGGGAACGCATTTTCTACGATGACTCTTCCTCAGGACAGCTCTTGGTACATGGATTCGGGTGCAACATCTCATATGACTCACTCATCAAGTACTCTCATGCCTTTGTTTAATTTAAGCACTCCTAATCATATTTTAGTTGGTAATGGTTATCGCATTCCTGTTCTTGGTTATGGTCACTCATCCCTCCCAACTCCTCACCATCCTTTACCCTTAAGTGATGTCCTATTTGCCCCACAACTAATTAAAAACCTCATCCATGTCCGCAAATTTACAAGCGATAATAATGCTTCCATTGAATTTGATCATTATGGTTTTTCTGTGAAGGACCTTCGCACGGGGAATATAATAGCGAGATGCAGTAGTTCGGGGGAGCTTTATCCAATGATCACTCAACCTTCTACATGTCTAGCAATCTCCCTCACGACCACATCATCCACCACCTGGCATAGTCGCCTTGGACATCCAGGATCCCAAGTTTTAAGCTTTCTTAGATCTAGAGATTTAATAAATTGTAATAAGGAGTCTTCCTCCAATTTTTGCAATTCTTGTCAAGTAGGCAAACATTTACGTTTACCGTTCCATCAATCTAATAGTACTACTCATTCTGGTTTTGATATTATTCATGCTGATTTATGGACCTCTCCTATTCGTAGTTCTCAAGGTCATAAATATTATTTAGTACTCTTAGATGATTTCACTCATTTTGTGTGGACTATTCCCCTAAAATTCATATATGAGGTCTATCACAACTTCCTTCATTTTCGCCAATATGTCCAAACACCATTCGAACGCCCAATTAAAGCTTTTCAATGTGATCATGGTCGGGAATTTGATAATAGTCCTTTTAAATTATTTGTGTCCAACATGGCATCATTTTTCATGCTCCCATACCTCCTCACACAATGGAAAAGCCGAGCGCATGATCAAAACTTAAAATAACATGTCTCGCACTCTTCTTTGTCATGCCTCTGTCCCTCCTAAGTATTGGGTAGAACGAATCTCTTAAAACGGCCACCTATCTTGTCAATCTTTTGCCTACTAAGCCGCTCAATAATATTTCCCCTACGGAGGTATTATTTAGGATTACCCCCTCCTATGATCATATTCGGGTTTTTGGGTGTTTATGTTTTCCAATTTTAGCAGTCATTACTCCTCACAAACTCGCACCTCGGTCTACTCTGTGTGTTTTTCTGGGCTATCCATCTAATCATCTGGGGTATAGGTGTCTCGACATTGCCACCAATAAAATAATAATATTTTGCCATGCCACATTCGATGAATCCTCTTTTCCTTTTTTAGGAATTTGGCCACATATCAATCGATTATTCGTTTCTTGAGGATTCCGACCCAAGCCCATTACTTTCTCCCTACGGCGCCTACCTCAAACAATCCCCATGCCCAGGATCCCCCTATCGCTCGCGGCCCCCAGGATCACATCCCACACCCGGCGTGTATCTTATCCCGAAGCCCAACATACCCCCTTTTTTGTCCGCTTTCACCCGCGCACTTTAGGCCCAAAGCAACACCCCCACCCTCCTTTGCTACTCCCCGGTGTGTGTCGGCCAGGCCCACCCCCCAGATTTCCCCACCCTCCATTATTCAGACCCGTGCCCAGCAATTACCAAACGCCAGATACAACCCTCCACCTATGCGTGGGTTGCCTGCAATCCGACCCACTCGCCCCCTCCCTTCCCTTCCCCACACCACATGACCACACGGTCAAATCAAGCATCTCTAAACCCAATCCCAAATTTAATTTACATTCCATAGCCATATCTTCTCCCTCTCTCCCGCTCTCCAATTCCTAAATCTCACAAAAACCTTGAGGTGACCCGCATTGGAATGCGGCGATGCTTGATGAATATAGTGCTTTAATTAATACAGGGACATGGGAATCAGTACCTAGGCCTATGGGGGTGAATATTGTTTATTGCATGTGGATTTATACTCACAAAGAAAATGATAAAGGTGACCTTCAAAGGCACAAAAATCGTCTTGTTTGTGATGGCAGGTCTTAGGAGGTTGGTGTGGATTGTGATGAAACTTTTATCCCAGTTGTTCGTCCGGCTACTATTCGGACAGTATTGGGGTTAACTATGGCACGTAACTAGTCTATTCATCGGCTTAATGTAAAAAATGCCTTTTTACATTGTGACTTACGAGAAACAAATGTATATGCATCATCCCCGGTATATGGATCACTTATACGATGTTGATTGGGGCGGGTGTCCTGACACTCGTCGTTCTACTTCCGGATATTGTTGTTTTCTTGGGGATAACTTAATCTCTTGGCAATCTAAGCATTTCAATTTATGAAAAAAAATATAGTCATGTGGGATCAGCCTACTCTTTCTAGATCAAGTGCCGAGGTAGAATATCGTGGCGTCGCAGATGTTGTCGCAGAAGCTTGTTGGTTACGTAATATTCTTTTGGAGTTACATTGCCCTCTTCGACAGGCTACTATTGTTTATTGTGATAATGTCGGTCTTATTTATTTATCTCGCAACCCGGTTCAACACCAACGGACCAAACATGTTGAGATGGATATTCATTTTGTTCGGGAAAGGGTTGCGTTGGGTTAGATACGGGTTTTGCATGTTCCTACTAGATATCGGTTCTTTGACATATTCACTAAAGGTCTTCCGCGACGGTTATTTTTGAAGTTAAATCCAGGTCTCGGCGTTCGTCCTCCTCCCATTTCCGATTGTGGGGTGTGATAGAGAATATATTTAGGATAATATTTTTGTCATATGTTTAGGATATATTTTGTATTGTCTAATATAATCCCTATATAGTTTGGATTCCTAACATGGTTAGGATTATTATTTTGTAAACACCATATATATTGATCAATGAGAATACTCCAAGATGAGGGAGTTTTACATCATCTAGCACAAAGGTTTTGAATATGTGTTGGTTAATTTCTCTTAACTTCTTGGGCTTTTGCTCTTCAAGAATATTGTACTTGATTTCCTGTGCAAGCGCTAATATGTTGATGACGCAGACTACTTCGTACTCTCACAATCCGCTTTATCAACAGCCGCGGGTTTATCCTCAAGAGTTGCGTGCAACCCTTGTTATATGATATATCTACAAATTCTTCACCATGCTCAGAAAGTTATTCTTACCATTGAAAGACTGTAACCAGAACTTTCCACCTAAAATCTTCTTTACATACGATGTAGAACTTGCTAGAATAACATTTGCAAAAACAAAATTTATTTTGGATAAAAGCTTGCAGCCAAAACAAAATTTATTTTGGATAAAAAGAACTTGCTAGAACGATATATATTTTTAAATGGGAGGGAACTCTTATATAGTATTTAGTGCACTTAAAAATTACACACAATCATCAACATATGCATGAAATTTTACCAGTTTAACACTACTGTGTGAGTCAAAGATCATCACGTAACATGACTGTCAAAGTTCTTGGATACAGAAACATATGGAAACTTGCTAAACGACTGAATCACTCGATTTTCATTTACTAGCATATTTAAACAGCCATGAGGCTGATACAAGCGCGAAATATTTAAAAGCCAAGGATGAGTTGCCTGGTCAGCGATGCGTTGGTTTCTTCTCCCAACTTCACCGGACCACTGGAGCCTGATGCTGGTTCGAAGTGTGTATAAATGCTCCACTGCCTTGCACGCCTCCACCTTTATGTAAAGAAGAGATCCCCAAGAACCCACCCTCTTGCTGCTGAAAGAAGGCATTACCATTGGAGACATCAGAGGTGCCAGTAGCCATGCGTTGTGCTTGATGAGGTTCAAATACCATGTTGTTGTTGCCAATACAGCCAAATGCATTAGAGCCATGGATTGAACGGTTTTTGATTGCAGAGGTTGGGTCAGATTTTTGCTGCTTCTTTGTGCTAAGGAAACGGCCACCTGATCCTCTGACCCTGTTCAGTGCATGAAGATGCCTCGACTCATGAAGATAAGGCTGCCACAAAAAAAAAAAAAAAAAAAACTCCATTGAAAGGTAATTCTAGGTTAAGTATCAAATTTTTTACACCAATCATTAATTCTGGAGCAAAGATATCCATTAGATTGGATCATGTGTCTCACCTAATTTTCCAACTAGTTCTCATCTTACCACCTCACCTATTGACAAATAATATGATAGTACCTGGTGCCTCACCTAATGTGCACAATATGATAGTAAAATTTAGATTGACGAGGTGTCAAAATCAAAAGAGAGTAGGACATAAGATGAAGACATTAGATAGGATCACAAGACATGTGATCTCAACCCATAAAAACCTACTCGTACTCAGTCGCTTATATTGGACATGAGTGTTTCCAAAAGTTTGATTCGACTTTTTAATTTATACTGTTGTGTAATTGTAAAAGACTTTCAATATCTTTAATTGTGTAATTATAAAAGACCTAATGTCTTTGATTGTGTAATTGTAATCTGTAAAACACCTTTATTATCTTTCATTGTGTAATTGTAAAAATTACAAACTAGTTAGAAAATTAAGATCAAGACAGATCTCACGAGATCCAACTCAACTATATTTTTCATGATGTATAATTAGCGAACGATGGTCAATGTAAAGTGGATGAATAGCATTGAAAGTCAAAACGGGACAACTAAACGAACGTAGGGAAGTAATAATTTTGGCCCAAAATGATATGTGTCGGTCTATCAATGATACGACACTAGAACTTGAGGTAAAAATAGACTTATGTTGTGTACAAATGAAGTATATAATAGGAACCACTTTTTATCACCGCTTTTATGTGAGAAACCACCTTTTATGAATTTTTCGACACGAGACCACCTTTCCTTAACTTTTTTTGCGAGGAGCCACATGTTCTTTGGATTCCGGGGCTTTGACTAACATTTTCGGCGGTGACCATCATTAAACCTATTTTTGTCCCGTTTTTCCTCCGGGACATGTCCTCACGGCGGTAGTTCCAACCCCTCCACCGCCACAGGCCCCACACTCTCTCATCCCCCACTCTTGAAATGACGATCTCGAATCGGAGCAAATATAGAGGAGAGATCAATAGGATTTTCAAGAGGAGCGAAGGAGGAAAGAGAAATGGAGCGAATGGAGCAAATTGGTCGGCGGGTGAGGAAGAGGAAGGATTGGAGGAGAAGAAGGGGGTGAAAAGGGGAGGGAAAAAGGGTTAGGGTTTTCGATTTTCGAGGAAGCGCCATTATAATTAGGGCAAAAAGTTCGGATGAAGAACATGGGTTGGAGATAAAGACGGTGCGGTTGCATTTGTAGCATAAGTAGAATTGTGGTGGATGAGAAAGAGAAGTGGGGCAGGCGGCGACGAAGGAGCCGGAACTGCTGCCTGGAGGACAAGTTTCGATAGAAGGGAATTTTGGTGAGGGGGAAGAAATGCGGGAGAAAAGGTAGAAAATGGGGGGGGGAAGGGGAAAAAACAGGTTTAATGAAGGTGAATGCCGGAAATAACAAATAGCTCCTCAAAAAAAAAAAAATTAAAAAAGGTGGTTGCATGCTCAAAAACTTATAAAAGGTGGTTTCTCACAAAAAAGTGGTTATAAAAGGTGGTTCCTATATAATATTATTTCATTAACATAACTACGACATAAATCTTGATAAAAGCAACAAAAATTAAAAGCAACAAAAAAAGTGGATGCTCTTTCATATGGGTCGAGTTACAAGCCTACAGAAAAGTTTGAAGATATCACGGACACAATAACAACACATATAGAAAAATTCAACACGAAAGTGTGTATTGTCCAAGAAACAAATTCTATTTGAGCATGTACTCCTAACTCCGAGAAGCATATGGAATTCGAGATAAAATAAATTTTCATTGGTGATTGATCAACAACCTAGATGACATCCTATCTTTTGAAGTCACTCATTTTTTTTAATCTATGAATATGTTTTCTATTTCATAGACATTAGCAACATAACATCAGCAATATTTGACTTTATTCTTTTCAAGATGCAACTCAAAGTTTTGTCGACTTATTCTTTTATTAGTAATTTGGTTTTAAAAGAAAACAACGTAATAAGTAATTTGTTAAATTGTTATATACTTCCATCATCCCTAATTGTTTGTTTAATTAAATAAGCCACTTGTATCCAAAATACACATCGACCTATGTTGCTCGAACTTGGGTACGTGTCCCTTGCTATTTTGTGGAACTTTTTCAATTTTTTGACCCAAATGAAGTGTCCAAGTGTCCCACCCATGTCTAAGTGAAATGAAGAGTTCAACCAACATAGCATCGACACTTGCAATGTTTAAAATACATATTTGTAAAAATAAAATTATCAAAACAACATAGATACATTTTCAGAGCGAATCTAACAAGACCTCGTGTAATAATGTTGTTTCTTATGATTTATTAGGGATATATGGTAAAAACCGGTGAACTTTGACTTTAAAAATGTATATGACACCAACAATCGTAAATGAAAGGTACATGTATCCCACGAGTCTCACATTACTCTTTACACGTTCAACTCCCATCTATCCGCGTCACTCTTTACCCTTCTATTTTTTGAGCAATGCCCACAATTATTTTTATCTTTCGACTTCTCGAAACATTATCTCCTCCAAATAAAGTAATACATCACTAACTCCTAACCCATCTACATTTTCAATAAAATAGCAATTGGTTACCAAACAATTTAACGCGAGAAATGTGGTACAAAGGGAGTATTATGATAATCTTCCTTTAAAAAACCTACACGCCTCCTCTCCCCTTTTTTCCTTTTTCTTTTTCTTTTTTCTTTTTTCTCTCTTCTCTCTCCTTTCTCACAAAACCCTAATTTTCAACTTAGGGGCTCACCGCCACCCTCTTGGGCGGTGGTAAGCCTCTTTTCTCCTTTTGTTACTAGTTTTTTTATGTTAATGTTTCTAATAAAGCTTGAGTCTCTTTCTAATGGAGAGTTTTTCTACCCATATATTGGGTTATATCTACCCATATATTGGATTTTATCTCTCTCCATGTGAGAATTTGGAAGGCTCAGTTTTTGGTTTTTGTGTATTTCAAGAGGTTGATTTGTTGATCGAAATTTGTGTGGGGGTTACGACAAATGTCGGTACTTCGTTTACAATCACTTGAATTGAATCCGAGTTCTTTGGTTTTTGTGTATTTCAAGAGGTTGATTTGTTGATCGAAATTTGTGTGGGGTTGCGCAAATGTCGATCTCCGTTTACAATCACTTGAATTGAATCGGCTTCTAAACTACAAAAGGTTGGGACCCCACTTGTAGAAGGGCGTCAGCAATTGATGTGAAAGACGAGGGTTTTAGAAGTCTTTGATCTACTTCCAGCGATCGTGCCTCCATAAGTGTAATGAGAGAAATGTGGTACAAAGGGAGTATTATGTTAATCTTCCTTTAAAAAACCTACACGCCTCCTCTCCCCTTTTTCTCTCTTCTTCTCCCATCTCTCTCTCTCCTATAAAACCTTAATTTTCAACCTAGGGGCTACCGCCACCCTCTTGGGCGGTGGTAAGCCCACTTTTCTCCTTTTTTGTTACTAGTTTTTTATATTAGTGTTTCTAATAAACTTAAGTCTCTTTCTAATGGAGAGATTTTTTCTACCCATATATTGAGTTATATCTACCCATATATTGGGTTTTATCTCTCTCCATGTGAGAATTTAGAGACTTTGTTTTTGGGTTTTGTGTATTTCAAGAGGTTGATTTGTTGATCGAAATTTGTGTGGGGTTGCGACAAATGCGATGCCGTTCTACAATCACTTGAATTGAATCGAGTTCTACTTCGAAACTACAAAAAGATTGCCGGACCCCTTGAGAAGGTTGCGTCGGAGAAGCGATGTAAAAGACGAGGGTTTTCGAAGTCTTAGATCTACTCGAGGATCGTGGTTTTATCATATTAGAATTGTATTTATTTCATTTTGATATGTATTTGTTAGTTTTGACTTTATATAGTAGATGTCGTAGCGACTTTGAATCAATGAATTAATTTTAATTTCAAAAAAAAAAAATTAATCTTCCTTTTCATTTTGTTAAACGTGTAGGTTTTCAAGTTAAAGATTGAAAAAAAATGGTTCTTTTTATACCTAGAATCATGAGGTTTTTCAAATATTAGAGGACATGGTACAACTAAATGTAATAAAAACTGAAATTAGATATTTGAGATCTTGACACTTGTTTGTTTTAAATTTAAATTCTTATTTATATAAGATATCAAATATTCTTCTCAATAGATTACAAAATAATATTTTGATATTCAATCTAGCATATTTCAAATTGTAAACTAGTAGAAAAAATGTCACGCTCGAGAGAGAATACATGATGGTAATACCTTGCGAACTTTGGCGAGCTTGTTACGAGCCTCCATCTTCGCTCTTGATTGTCGCCTTCGAGAATCCCATGGTATTGTTTAGCATTGACATAAATGGGCTCATCTTCGAGATATATCGAGAGGTAATGGGACTCTTGCGGTTGTTATACCCATCATATGGGGTGAATACGATTGATTAAGAGTAAGAGAGAAGAGATTATCCCAAAGTAAAGATAAAATCTCATTTCTTTTGTCGGAAAAAAGCAGAGAAATATAAGCTCGTTTTTTTTAGAGAGGATGTCCAATATTAACATTGAGAAAGCAAAAAATCTATACAAAAGCCTATGTCACTTAAATCGCTCTTCGATTTATTATCACATTACTTTATTTTTGCTTACAATTTATTTTATCTCCTTTAGTACCATTGGGAAAACTTGAAAAACACATCATACCATCTTATAACAAAAGATCTTATACGTTATTTCATACAATATATGAATTGCGAGAATTTGGTTGGTCTGTTTTGTCCTTTCTCATGGGACAATAATTTGACCAAGAATCCATATTCCATAGAAAAGATACTAGACTAAGAATCCATAAATCTTTGTGAGAATTTGGTACATATCATATCATCTTACAACAAAAGATTTTATACTTTATTTCATAATTTACAATACATGAATTGCGAATTTGGTTGGTCTTGGTCTGTTTTGTCCTTTCTCGTGGGAAAATGCTTTGAATCCATACTCCATAGAGAAAGGTACTCGACTAACAATCCATCGTATTCCATATAGAAAGATACTCACAGCTAAGAATCCCTAAAGATATGATATATGCATTGTAAGATACTATGAAATTAACGAGATTTTAAGAGACTTACCACATGTGTTGTTCGGGTATCCCAGTTAATAACCCATTATAGTATGGATCGCCACGAGGATATGGCATGCACGTCTACGAAAAGGATGTGAGTGTTACTAGCATCTTCGAATCAGCCATAATAGCATAAAGCGAACCCAAAAGGGGAAAACATCAAATAATGCTTACCATTGCACGACCATAATCGATATGGCATGCCGTCTACCAAAAGGATGTGAGTGTTACTAGCATCTTCGAATCAGCCATAATAGCATAAAACGAACCCAAAGGGGAAAACATCAAATAATGCTTACCATTGCACGACCATAATCAATATGACCTCCACTATAGGCCATGTACGGATGATCCATCATATAAATTGGCTTCACTTGATCCATGTTTTGCCCACAATTGACTTCTTGACCTATAGCATGTAATAAATTACAAAAGCGTTCAACAAAAAGAGCGTGTAGTGAGTTACAAAAGCGTTTAACAAAAATAAAATATATGTACATATCTCACAAACGAAAGATAAGAGACAATGATAAATGCAATTGAGCGTTGAAAATCTCTGCATGAACTAATAGGGAAAAAACCAATAACATGATCACCAAATCAATTAACGAATATTAATGACCCACTCACATGCCTCATGAGCTACGTTTTGAAAAAGTCAAGACCAAGATCCCCATATAAAGTATAAGAATCCTACCCCCTCTATGAGAAACAAAGACACGATACTAGATTATTTATCTTCCTAATACACTTATCTCCTGATTTGAAAATAAATCATCTCTAATAATCATAACTAAACTGAGGCAGAAAAACTTCTGTAACAAAAGAACCAGCAAACAAAACTGCTGAAACTACGCCTGGAGAGAAGGAGCGACCATCCCCTTTACTAGAAGTGTGAGCTCCCAGCCTTCTGCTTTCCATGTCAGTATCCTCTGCGCAACAGCGCAAGGAGTGAGTGCTCCCTAGTACTAGGAGTGGGTGCTCCAAGCATTCTTCTTGTATTTTATCCTTTTCGAATAATATAGCTTGACAACCTTTAGATAAACATCACTAAGGCTTTGTTTTGTTGGACGGAAAAAAATTATCAACGGAAAACACAATTGTTTATTTCGGAAGTTATTGTCCATCCTTGGGAGAACTATTCTCCACCCTTAAAGATGATTAGTTTCCATCTTTCACAAAGGAAAATGGGTACATTTTCCAGGATACTGATTTCCTCCCAAGTCCCGACCAAACTCTCTAAATGAGATGCTACAGTCATAAAATAGTAATCCATCATCTACTAATTACTATATATGCAATCAACAGAGGTCACCAGTCACCAGTCAGCCAGTCACCACCGGTTCACCACCATGCAATAAAACAAGAAGGGAAAGGAAAGGATTAAAACAAGGATACCCGATTCTGATGATATGCATTGATCCTGAGAATTGGCCCCGGCATTACCCGTCACATCATGGTTAGACCGAGTTGATTGGCTTGAAGAAGAGTCTTGATCTTGCAAATGGAAGCCCAAAGATCTTGCATTAAGATGAAGCTGTGGTGGAGAATCCACTTTCAAGCTCAAGCTCTTTGAAAAGATTCAGAAATGCGCTGGTCATTTGAATTCCAATGTGGAGGACAATTGGCATATATGTGGGCCATTTGGATAATCTGACTCGCCAAAGCGAAAACTGAGTGTAGATTTTTGTACAGTTCTGCAGCTGGTAAGTTATCCCCGTAAAAGTGCAAGCTCTTTTAAATCCTTTAACGCGAAGGTCCAAAACCAGCTATCTACCACATTATCTGCACAGAATATTAGAATCATAAATCCAGTTTGTAGCATAAGATTTTGTGTTTAAGAATCCAAATCAAAGGGGAGGTAGATGTATTGGCTAATGATAAGAAATCCAATGCTCTGAATTATACATGCATTCTGGTGAGTGGTGACAGGCAAAGTGAAGGCCAAAATCCAAATCATAACATGTTCACAAAATCAAGATGCAACAATCTTCTAGAAATTGTACAAGCAACAATGTAAAAAATATCGCCCATTGACCCATATAGATTGCATAAAGAAGTAATAATTCTCTCTAAATATTGAAGTGAACAAAACTACTACAGACAAAGGTCCTTCATAAAACACCTTAAAAGATTTAATATCAAAATTCTAAATTGTTAAAGAATGTGAAAAACCAATGTCAAAAGATGAATATTATATCAAAGATGTTAATGCGACAATCAGTCAATCAATATAGTGCTGGAAAAGCAAGGTTCCACATGCAGCCCTTCATACGACAAGAAGAGATGTAATTTTTGAGTGAGCAATTGAGCATCTCGTATAAACATCTTAAGGTAAAAACAAGCTAAAAGTAGAAATTGTAGCAAAAATAGTCCAGAAAGGAACAAAACTAACTACAATATGATAAAAGAAAAAAAAAAATTAACATTAACATTAGCAACGAAACCTGTAATAGACATGATATATAGTAGTAGTAGACAAGTAGAAGTAACACTAACGCATAATAGCTTAACAATTATACAAAATCTTCACACAACTTTTAGATATCTTCTTTATTTGTAATCAAGTACGCTCGTAATTATCATTATCATATACTAAGCACCATGACTAACTTAGATATCACACCATAACTAAGTTTGTAGTTAACTCAACAGCACATTAAAATTATTTTCAGTACAATGCACAGGAAATTAACTGCTGCAATGAGGTTCTTCATTCAGATTGGATCAAAACCACTAAAAGAAGTCACATCACATTCCTCTCGGTATTCGACATGCTAAACCAAAAAACTTAAAAAACATTCAACACCCAAATTTTTTGTTTGTCCAATGAAAAATTGCATAAAACACATGATCATAATATTATAAACATTACATATGTCAATGAAGCATAAATTTAAACTTACGGCTCATTTAGTATAAGGTCATAAAATGAGGTACTCCATATAGTACTAACTTTATGTAAAATTTTAGAAAAAGACTATATTTGGCAAAATCCTAGCTAAACATGCTCCCACCTAAACTCCTGGGACAAAAAATAGCTAACTAAAATTTAGCCAAATAGCCGTACTTAATATTTAACATGTAATGTTCCCTGAAGTTTTTAATCGGCTACTCACCTTTTGTAGGTGGGCTTTAACATGTAATGTTCCGTTACAATTCAATAATCATGGCCATCCGCGTCTAAGCAAATGTTTTCTTTCTTAAACTTCCATTAACACTCCGAGATACTGAATGTGAAAGTCAGGTAAAACAAGTGCACATAGGAAATTCACAATGGACAATCCAAGCTAAATTACACAAAAATTCATTAGCATCACCCTCAAAAACAAACAGCTTTGTACCAAATGAACCATTAAGCATGAAACTTCAAAGGTACCAAAAAGAATAATACTTCAAGGTAACATTCATCAGTTTACCTCACATACAAAGAAATCAGCAGAGAAGGCAAAGCAATCTTCGACCGAACGCCCAACAGTAATGATGCAAGTTCAGTTTAGCAAGCAGTCAAGTGATGAGAGAATGCTAAAATTTATATGAATGCGAAATTTGCATGCAACAAGCACATAATTTATATACAACCCAAAAAAGCATGACATGGCTCAAGATACGGAATTCTTCCCTACCTAAATCAGTAAATTGGTAAGAAGATACTTCATATAGCAAAAAAGAGAATGCAGCTTAAAAAACAGTACAAACATAAGCCCAATCACAATAGACCATAAAAAGACTTCAAAAAGAAGCACAATTGACAAGTACATCAGTTAACTTTTCTCTCAACCAACCCCTTGAAATAAACTCAACTCCCCATGACTTTGGAAGAATATTGTGATCAAAATAAAAATAAATTTAAAAAAATTACCAGAAATAGGAAGAAAAATAATTATAATAAAGAATAACAATTAGAATAAAAGAGGGAAAAAAACATATTGGATGCATCACAAAAACATCAACAAAAACCAACCCACAAAAAGAAACATCTAAAATAATCACACCTAATGTAGAAATTTCTAGGAAAAGAAACCCACCAATAACAGAGCAACGCATAGAAGCAGAAAAAAACAAGAGTTTTTTTACCAATAAAGAAAACTTTCCTTTTCTTCTTCAATAATAACACTAACATCACCATATGATCCCAAAAAACTCCACATGCAGTAAAAACTCACCAAAACATTTCATCCAAAAAAAAAACCCCACAACAGAAAAAAAAACCCACAAAGAAAAAAGAGAGTAGAAGATTAAACCAATAGAAGTAAAAAAAAAATTACAAAAAGCAAAAAGCACTTCATCCAATTATAGAAAAAAAAAAAAGTGGTAAAAATAAAATGAAGAGAGAGAGAACCTTTGGGATCTGATGAAGAGAGAAGGAAGCAAAGAATAGAGGTGCTGGGTTCAAGTTGGGCATGTTTCCCCTCTTGAAACCCCCAATCCCAATCCTATCTCTCACTTTCTCTCTCTTACTGCAAATTAAAATTTTATTTATTTTTTTGGGTAATGATTTTATTTTTTCTCTCTCTTTATTCTATTGGATTTTGCTTAGGGAAAGAAGGAAGAGTCATAAATGGTAGTGCCCCAATTAACAACTGATCAAAGTACTACTTTAAAATACGAAAAAAGACAGAGAGAGAGAGAGAGAGGAGAGAGATTTCATTACGGTTTTAACACTATAATAAGTAAAAGAAAGAGAGTGTGTGTGTGCGCATTGGTTTTGGTTGGTTTTTGGGGTTTTTACTCTATTTTACTACTACAGTCTACAGTCTACAGTCTAGTCTACAGTATGATGATCTTGCACCTTTGGTGTTTGTCGTTTCCCAATGTCATTAACGTCTTTCCTTTTTCTTATCAAAGTTGAAAGGTCCCGCGATTGTTGAGTGTTGAGGGTTGCCATTCTTATCCTTAATAGCGACTTTCTAACCTATTTTTAAATTTTGGTGGGTATACACTACACTACTTTTGAAGGTAATCCGTCCGCTTTTTTTTTTATTTGTTTTTGTTACATTTTTATTTTGGAAAACCAAGCTATACAACTTTAATTGATTATTTTGATTTTTTTATAATTAAAAATGTAGTCGTGTGGTCTTTGATAGATGTGTCCGATGTGGGTAGATTTATAATATATCAAAATTTTAATTTATTTAAAAACATAAATTATTGCACATTATGCGGGCCAAATTTTAACATAAATTAAATTAACTTAAGGTCGAATTTTACTAACAAACCCATTCTATTTGAATTTAATACAACACTATGGCATTTATCCCTGTACTCTTCCCATTCCTTTCGTTTTCTTGATCCTCAAACTACAATAGACAATTTGGCAAAAATAACTCGAAAGTCTTACCGAACGGATAAATTAGTCATTAAATGGATAAACGATCACTGGATGTATTGAGAATGTCATTACTTAATAGATTAAACGGTCACGAGAGAAATGGATTAAAATGGTCGCTAAATAGATTAAACTAGTCATTATATTATAAAAGGTGGCAGATGTTACCCTACTTAATATTGGGGGGGTGTCCTTAATTTTAAAATAAAAGAGGCTGGTCTCTTCAAGTACCAATTGTTATTTAAAAGGAATAGGAGATATTAAAAGTTAGAAAACGTCTTGAAAACGAAGTAAAAACAATTAGAAAAAAAAAAGGCATGGGGAGTACGCTCTTTGTATCTTTTGATCTATATATTTTATATTATGACATTATTTTATATACTCTTTTAATTTGACTATTTGTTTGCGAATTATACATGAAGATGAATAAAATCACGTGTGTTTTGTTACACTTGTCCGGCCGTATTTTTTTCAAATATCAACAATCAGTAATTTTTATTTGTTCGTAAATAAAAGATATCAACGGTCGAAATTATGTGTTGAGAAGGAGAGAATTAGTCAAAGCGTAAAGATAAAAAAGAAACATGGGTAGTAATTGAAAAATTTGACCCAATCCGATGTTAAAAAAGTGATTACATATAAAACGGGTATCCAATATTTTGAGATTGCGTTTATAGGAGACCCGGAATAAAACAAGAGGTAAAAATGTTTAATATTGTATCACCTTCACAAAAAAGTCAACAAGATTTTGAATTAGTCAAAACCACAAAGGTGTTTTCTTTTCTAATTCTACAATTTAAAACTTTTGTAGTATTTTGCATATTGCGTTTTGTCCATATTTTTATTATTAACATATTTAATTTAATCATGTAAAATGTTTCGAATTTGCCTCCAAGATGTTGTTTCAAAATATCATTGTTTAAATTTTTATTAATTGATTGTTAAAATTATTAATAATTAAAGGTGTACGTTGACAAATGTGTCAAATTAAAATACTAACATAAGAAAAACACATAAGACGATCTCGCCATTTTCTTTTGTTGTTCGCATGTGGAATCGGGAAAGAAACCCGTCTGCAATTAAAAAAAAAAAATGAGCAAGATTCCACTATTTTAAATAAAATTAAATTAACTAAAAACAAAGATTAAAATTTTTAGTGTCTATGATAGCGCTTGAATTATTCCATGTTAAGCAGACGAATGATACAAAAAGTTTGAGGGGTAAAAGAATAAAGTAACTACAAACTAGTGTGGAGATGTATGCATTCTTTGAAGCATTCCATGTTAGGAAATGACCAAATTAAACAAAAGCTCGAGGAGATAGAAGGTAAATAATGGCCCTACTAATAGTGTGAACACATTTATTGTAGATCAAAACTAAAGGAAAATTTAATTCATAAATTATACTCCCTAAGTCCCATAATATAATGTTCCACTTCTCATTTTTTACGAAATGAGGCAAAATGAAATTAGTAAGTAGGGGATTTCCAAAAAATGTATTTAATGAAGTCTTTTTGATACTTTTGTAGAGGAACCCACTTACTTTTTTTTCTTTTCTTAAAAAAAAATCAATAAACAATAATTGTTCGCTTGAAATGGTGTAAAAAGCGATAAATAGGTCGCATGTTTTGGAGATAAAAGTAGGGGTATTTTTGGAAAGTTTGTGTCTAAGTTAAGGATAATTTGGTAAGAATAAATTGATAAAAAGAAAATTGAGACAATATTTTCGGGCAAAAAAAAGCGAATGCATGTGGCACTATATTAGGGATTTAAGAGAGAATCTTTTATATATAAAAGAGATTCTCGCAATGGAGGAAATAAAGGAATAAATGTTAAAAAATCAATGGAGTAGATCACTAATTCATATCACTAATTCGGTGTTCATGTCATGACTGGCATGCAAAACCATAAAACATCAAACAAACCACAAATGGTGTTCATTATGTGGTTTTGACTGATTCACTATTTGTTTAAAGAAATGAAACATAAAACCACAAAATGAGTACCAACAGTAAATTGGAGTGGAAAGTGTGAAGAAATTGAATAAAGTATATCAAAACCATAAAATCAGCAACAAAACAAAAAATGAGCAATAAAAAACTAGACCATAAAAATTATCACTTCAGTAGACAAACAATAAATAAAAAGAAAATACAAATATTGAAAAAGGTTTGGAAATCTTAGTTTTATAACTTGGTCCGTGATTCCCTCAGGCATTCTCTTTTCCCTTTTTCGCCTGCTAAAAATGAAAAAAAAGAAACACTTTTATTACCCTAGTTAATTTAAATGAGGGTTTGAGTTTTATTGAACACCCTAGTTATTACTTCCTCTTTTTTAATACTCACAGAATGCAACATTAAAATATGCAACATAGACTAAGGAGATACAGAGAGATGAAACAGAGACCATAGGTGAGAGAAGAAGATACCAAAAATGCCAAATGCTATAGTAATAGGGATTTTTTTATAAAATGAAAAATGTTGTAAATATTAATAAATACGAATATTAGCTATCTCATGTTGTTCGCATATAATTTAACATACACTTCTATATATCTATTTAAACTATAATTAAAAGATATCAAGCATGGGTTATAAGTTAAAAGAAAATATTCAAAGATATTTATGTCTTAAAAAAAAAGTCAGTGTAATCTATATATTTCTATATTAAAAGGCGTTCTTAAACAAGAAACTGTGCCACGTGGTATTATCCCTTAGAGTGTTTACTCCATGTAAATACACATACAATACAATATTAGAAAATACATGTATAAAATTGGCGAAAATATTTCAAGCAAATATATTAAAGTCTTAACCACCAAATCAAGTAATGTTTGGTGACTTTGGTCTTATAATTTTAAAGTAAAATATTAATAAATGAAAATTATAATTATCCAGGGCATAACCCAGAGCTAAAACTAGTTGTTTTCTAAAATTTGAGTATTTCTTACTATAAAGAATCCTGCATATAATGAATGTACTATAAGTC